>VXAD01010092.1:4451503-4538707 GCA_013399195.1 Dicrurus megarhynchus
GACGTCGCTGCGCACCAGCCCCCCCTCCCCGGGTGGGGCGGCGGCGGCCGGGCTGCGCCGAGCTGCCGGGGCACGGGGAGCGGCGCTGCGCCCCCGGCCCGCTGGTTTAAAACGGGAGCAGCGCGTTACTGAACTGCTGGACGGGCATTCCAGGGCTGCCCAGGCCTCCCGCCCGCGCGGCGGGTGCGAGTGACGATGTAGAGGCGCCCGGCGGGACCGAGCGCTGCCCTGGCTTAGGCAGACACCTAAGGGAAGGAACACCTTCGTAAGATCAACTCACCGTTTGCTGCTTATTTACTGTTGCACAGGTTTAATTCGCTGATAATTACTTTAAAGTTCTATTGAGACCGAAGCAGGATCAGATGAAAAGCATAAACATTAATCCTGTCATTTCTCATACTGCAAAGAACGTGTGTGTTTTCTTCATTGAGGTTATCTACGGCAGATTTTTAAAAATCGATTTAAGGTTTGCCAGTCTTCTGGGGTGTTTTTTTACTAGTAGAACTAAGATACGAGATCTGTAAGTTAGCAAACAGAGCAGGAAGATAACGCCTGTTCTTTGGCCTTCTATTCATTTGCTTCTGCAAAAGTGAAGTATTTTAATTTCTCGTAACTAACGACTTCTCACATCCTATGGCAGGGTACAGGAGTATTCCTGGCTACAATTTTCGTAAACTTTCACACTTCACGTATGGTCGAAAGCTCTATCACGAGCAGAAGTAACTCGTGATGCTAGTGGAACTGAAAATTCGTCAGGGTCTCTAGCAGCTTGACCACGATTTCTGTCCCCGCATCCTGTCTCTTCTCGTCCACCCTCCCCAGCCCCGTTCCCCTCCTTGCAGCGCGTTCGGTGCCGCTCCGGCTCCCTCTGCTGCCTCCGCGCCGGCTGCGGCCCGGGCGCTGCAGGGACCGCTTCGCTCGAACCGACTCCATTTACATTTGACAGGATTTGTTCTTGGTAAGTCCACAGAGGCTGCTACTTGTCTCCCTGTTGTCTTCCAAGTGCTCTGAAATAACTTGTCTATATCCCAGGTTGCTCTGGGATTTGCTGTTAAAGCAGCAGGGCTGTAATTCTCTCTGTCCTCTTTCTCAATAAAGTTTGTCCTTTTCCAGTCTCGGAGGACTTCACCCTTCCACACAGGCTGTCAAAGATACTTGTTAATAACAAGCTTTGGCCAGTTCTCTAAAAATTCTGTAGAACAAATTATCAAAACCAGAAATCTGAAAAAATGTTCTTCTCTCCAACCTGACCCATCTTTCTTTCTGCTCAAGCTCTGCTCCTGGCTAATTGTGTTGAGCTGCTGACTGATCTTCCTAACAAAGAGGATGGCTGAACAGGCAGTTATGTAGTGACCCTATTTTCCAGTTGTTCCTGTACCCCCAAAGGGTTCGGTAATTCTGGTCTATATCTGAGGTTTTTTAGGAGTAAGACATTTTGGATAGGCATTGGAAAATATGGTTTCAGGACTGACAGCTACACTAGACAATGAATTCTGTTGGTGGAGTAGCCTGGTATTTGCAGAAAAGAACAACTTTAAAAATAAGCTGGTCAACTAATGCAGCCAACCAAGCAGGACATAACACAGTGCTCTGAGTCAGATTGTACATACCTACATCACAGTTTTCTTAGCTTTTTACAGAATATATAAGCAATGTTTGCGTTATTTTCACATGGAAATATTTAACCTTACAACAGAAAATATACTTACCTGATTAGCTAGTGATTTTTTTGAAATGCTGTTTCTTTTTATGCATATTAATTTTCCAATATGCATAGTTTAAATAATTTTATAGTCGGCTTTCCATAAACAAATTCCTAATCTTAGTATTCAATAAGGATTCAAGCTGTCTCTCTCATTTACACTTGCTAGGATTTGAATTGTATTACCAGTCTAACAGCTTATTAGTGTAGCTTAGATAAGCTACATTACAGCTTAACTATTTATTTTCATGGAGAAGTGCTCATCCTCTAGTGGCTTGAAGGAGATTTTGCAGAGATTTTTTTATCTGTTCTGATTAAATATTTAGTAAGGAACAAAAACCTCTCTTACTTGCTAAAAGGACATGCTTTAAATGTCTCCTATGACAACAATGATCCCTTTTCTAAATATTGATGAATTCCTTAAAAACCACTAAATATTACTTTCATTTTTCTTTACTAGCATAGGAGTTAATTTAGATGAGAAAGTTACTGTGTTGAGCCTTTTCTGAACAGTGTCTGGACTGTCATTCTTTTGTTGCTTGTTTTGGGTCAGGCTGAAATTGCAGTGATGAACTGACATTTTCCTCATGCCTCCCTAAGCTTGTGCATGCTTTACAGCATCTCAGAAGTTTCAGTTCCAAATTACACAAGGACTGGGATCTTAATGTCACTTGGGAAATTTCAGAAGGGCCCCACTCATGCAACTGAAGTCAAATTTTAAAAAAAAGGCCATTGTCCTCCCAATACTATACTGAATAGCAGGCAAAATTAAAGCTACATCCCCTTGAAAATCATTTCTGGAATCACAGAAATTATTACTGTTTAACGTTGTGTTTCATGCAGCTTTAAATGCATTTATTTAAAATGTTTGCTGCATGTCTTTAACTTTCTTATTCCAAGCACATAGTGTTTACTAGAGTAGAAACTATTAATATAACTTAGAATGACCCACACTTCAATTTATCAAAATATTGGAGTACTCTTTTAAACACCTAAGTAGCCCACAGAATTCAGTAAGAATACTCACTTTGGAAGGGACATGCTCAGGTGTTTCACATTGGAACTTATTTGGTCTCACCTTCATGGGTTTGTGAGGGCAGTTTTTAACTGTAGGAGAAAGGTAGTTTAAGGCTCTGAACAGAGACAGAATTTTTAAAAGTACATTATTTAGTGCTTTAGGTGGGTGAGGGGGAAATACTGCTTTATTTTTGTGTGTACCTGAATAATTCCTATTTTTCTTCTCTCTTGGCACAGACTGGGATACATAGACAATGTGCAAGGATTTGTCTGCTTTTCTACCCAGCTCTTGCATTTATATTTAACTTGCTCCCCTTTATTAAGCTGATTGAAGCTTGCATGTTTTCTTCTTTTTGTTTGCTAAAATGGTGATAATCATATTAATATGTGTGCCACTGTTGGCAGTGACAGCGTGTGTTGTTATTTAATGTCTGCTGGGCAGGGGAGCTGCGGTAGGAGAAGGAAGGTGTTGATACAAGTAATACCCAAAGAGAGCTTCCAGCCAGCCCAGGTAGAGAAACAGTCTTCATCGTGGGAATCATAAATTCTTGGGAGTCATGAATTATGCTTTAAGACAAAATCCATAGACCTGAAGTTAAACTTTTCTATCAAGGGAGCACAAAGCCACTGAGCTGTGAAAATTCATGATGCCTGTGTTATCAGTGGCAGGCAGTTGAGGAGTGGCAGCATATCCCACATCTTCACCTGTTTGGTTTACATCAACTTTTATCAGCCTGTGTGGGTTTTATATATTTTTAGAACAATGAGATAAAATATTCGCAGTATTGATATTTCGTGAACAAAATGACTCTCAGATATCTAAGATCTTTCTCTAAAGGTTAACAAAGATTTTCTCGGCAGCTATCGCACCTTTCACCAAGAAGCTGTACACATCATTTGAACACAGACGCTTTTCAGCAAAGATGTGCTTTTTATACTCTTACAGTGGTTTTTTATCACCATGTTATGTGACACCACAGCAAATATTACTGTACTTCATAAAATGAGAAATTTATCATAGGAAAAAACTGATCTGGACCTACCTCTAAGTAAACTATATAGGGTAAAATTCTGCATATTTATACCAGGTTTGAATTAATTTGTTCAAAAATTCTCTCACAAAACAGATGTTACAGCTACCACAGGTGCAGCTTAAGGTCTTTAAATCCTATGATGTAGATACAACAAAGTAATTAATGTATAGGCTTTGCCATTTACGGTCTTCTGCTCTGTTCTTAAGCTGTGACTTAGACTTTCAAATAATAACCTGATGTAACTACAATTTCAGTAGAGATAAAGAAAATAATTCATAAGGTATCATTCATACAGACAGTAATTTTTAGTTAAAGCAACAGAGCAAGTGCAAAGCACAGGATCAGAATTAATTAATGTCAGAATTACCTTAAATGTTCATCCTAGAATTTACAGAGATGTTTCAGTAATTCAAGTGTTATGCTTAATATGGCAGCAATCAGAACAAGTATTTGACTGTAAGAACCTCAAGGAAGCAAGATATCTGAAGAAGAGCTATTTTTATATACAGTAAGTAAATGACTTTTTATTTCTATGAATTTCAAGTTGTGTGTGGCAGAGGGCATGACGTCTACGTTCTGGTTGACTGGAAACCTTACTCATTAGAAGGTGTTGAAAGGAGAAAGAAAAATAAAATGCCAATAGACACCTGACCCTACCTCCTTGTTCCCTCCTCCAAAAAAAAAAAAAACCATAAAATAATTTACCTACACGTTTTAACACTTAATGCTTTTGTTATTCTTCCTGAGCAGTAAACAAAAAGGTTATTCTTTAGTTTGGTATGTAGACACAAAAGAGTAGTACCTGAGATTCTCAAGGGGCAACCAGTAGTAAAAAATACCCCAAATAAAGAACTGCTTTTATTGCTTTAATTTCAGCACAAAATTTCACAGCAAATACAAAACTGAATTTATATATTGCATTTTTTTTCTTTCATGCAATTATTCTTTCAAACCTTCTTTTTCAAGTATTCATTTCAAGTTTTTCAATTTATTATTGCTCCATAATATCAACCTCACTAGAGCTGAAACTCACAATTAAATGTCACTTTTTTTTTATCTGTTCTTTTACATGTCTTTATAATTAGTAGACTATAGCTCTCTCCAGGCTTGTCTTTTCAATTTCATTCTTTCCTGTAGCATTTATTTCAAAAAGAGATCATAGAATCACAAAACGGTTTGAGTGGGAAGGGACCTTAAAGATCATTGAGTCCCAACCTCTGCCATGGGCAGGGACACCTTTCCCTAGTCTAGGTTGCCTGGAGCCCCATCCAGCCTGGCCTTGAACACTTCCAGGGATGGGGCAGCCACAGCTTCTCTGGGCAGCCTGTTCCTGTGCCTCACCACCCTCACAGAGAAGAATTTCTGCCTAATATCTAATCTAAACCTGCTCTCTCTTAGTTTGAATCCATTGCCCCTTGTCCTGTCAATACATACCCTTGTCAAAAATCCCTCTCCACCTTTCTTTTGAGCTCCCTTCAGGTACTGGAGGGCCACGATTGAGTCACACCAAAGCTTTCTCTTTTCCAGGCTGAACAAACCAAATTCTCTCAGCCTTTCCTTGTAACAGAAGTTGGTGGCCTCCTCTGGACTTGCTCCATCAGGTCCATGTCCTTCGTGTGCTGGGACCCCAGAGCTGGAGGCAGCTCTGCAGGTGGGGTCTCACCAGAGCAGAGGGGCAGAATCCCCTCCCTGCCATGCTGCCCACACTGCTTTGGATGCAGCCCAGGACACATTTGGCTCTCTGGGCTGCCGGTGCACATGGCTGGGCCATGTTCAGCCTCTCACCCACCAGCACCCCAAAGTCCTTCTCATCAGGGCTGCTCTCAATCTCTTCATCCCCAGCCTGGACTGATACTGGGGTTCGCCCCGACCCAGGTGCAGCACCTGGTATTTGCTCTTATTAAGTGGTGTATGCACCTGTTTTAATAAATGTGGATTCACAAAATATCTTGACTCCTTTATAGGCTGGATCTTCAGAGTCCCAGTTAATTGAGCGCTGATCATGACTCACCACCTCCTCACCCCTTTCCTGAGATGGGGAAGTGATTTATCCCAGTTTTACAACTCAAGTTTCAGCCCAGATCCCAAACAATTTAAAGACCTAACCAACAAGTTGGATTCTTGCCCAACAGCTACAGAGAGGCTGTGGTAAGTACAAAACTCATCCTAAAGCTCTGAACTACTGATTTACAAAGTGCTGAACCTTGCTAGAGAAAACAACCAGGCTCTAATTTCTGTAAAAATTAGGAATAAATATTACATGTTTATGGGAAAACAATGAAGCCAGTATAATTTCATTGTCATGAAAAAGGGGTACACTATGTGGTCATCAACCCAAATTTAGGGAAAAGTAGACTCGACAGATTCAAGGTGTCAGTGGTGTTTGCAGAGGCAGTGGATGTGTGCTGGCATTCCACACAGTCCACAGTCAGAGTTAATGACAGCCTGTTATAAACCATAGCCACTGTTTCTTAAAAACTTTTCAAAACAAAATGGTAATATTGCAAGACAGTTCTGGGCCAATTTTTGTGAGGCCTCCCACATAAAGAATTTCTCATTTATTTTATGTTCAGACTGGAAATATGCACAAATTACAGTATCCAGTCTTTATTTGAAAACCACAAGTGATGAAGACTTTGGGTATATTTTTCTCAGGAATCATAATTTTAGTCTGAATTATTCAAGTTTCAGTAGTCACCCACTGGATCTAATTTTACTTTTTTTCCCTCATAGATTAAGGAGCTACATGCTAATAAAATAATTAACATAGCATTTTTACTTTGTAGGTGATTCTACACTGAGATTAAGCAATTTTTAACATGCTTTTTTTATATGAGCTGAACATTTTGTTCTCACTATTTATTAAGACTAATGTGCTATAGTTCTCATGGACATATCACGGCAGTAAAAGTTGAATCTTCACCATTTCTCCTTGTATAATCACTGCATATACATTTTCTTCTTGCAGTTATTGCCCACTAACAGTTATTGGTTTCTGAGGAGCAATGTAGTATGTTTAACTTATGTGGGCCTGTAAAGATTTTATAGGGAATAGGCCAAAAATTGCATGGGCTTTTCCTTATGCTGTAAAAATCTTCAGAAAGAAATGCCAGAGTGTGCAAAGTCACATGCACCTAAATTACAATAAACAAACAAATAAGTATCTGATGTGCAATGTATTACTAATTCAAATATAAAGGTTCTCAATTGCTTTTGGTAATCGTGGGAGGATAGGGACTGTCTGGGAGGTGTTCCCTGGGTCAGCAATGGTGTTATGCAAACATGGCTGAATGACTTGAGCCCTGATTGTCTCTTGGGACTTGGGAACACAAAATATAAACATTCTTGATCTGTGCCTTAGTGCTAAAATCATTCAGTCTTTGACATCATCAGACAGAAAGTGACTGAGGACTTATCAAACCTCAAATCAAAAGCCTTAGAGAGTGACTTTAATATGCCAACCTGGGGTTTTTTTCAGGCTGGCAGACACCATAAAACACACTAATGGGTGGAATTAATTCCTTTAATTTTAGTTCTGGGTTAATGTATGATATATGAATATTTTATGTTTCTGAAATTACTATAAAATTATAAAAATCTACACTACTAGAAACAATAAATAGCTTACTTTCATCTCTATGGCTACACCCTGGACATTTTTGTATTGATACAGCAGTGACAACTATTAATCCCATCCCACTGTCTAGTACAAAAACAGAGCAACAGCAAATTGTTTATTTTTTCTTAATATATTCTTGCTTAGTTTGTAAATGGCTATAAATTTGATGCTCTTACACAACTTAGCAAGTCAATAATCCAAAATAGGAAATGCAGAATCCTTCACCTACATTCTGTATTCAGCTTTACTGCTTTTTGGGGGTTTTTTTGATTTAAAGTGCTTGTGTGTCAAGGAATATGCTCACAGGATTCTCCACAGCAGAGGTACTCATTAAAGTCCCTATTTTTGCTCAAGTAATGAGAAATCTAAGTCATAAAAACTTGGCTATCTCAAAGATACATATCAGGTTATGTCACTGTCTAGCACACACACTTCTGGTGTGTGCAAGAGTTACAGGTGACCTCTATCAGACACTTTTGCATTAGGTGGTAGCTCTAGAAATGAAGCTTTGGCTTTTGGAAGGATGGCTGGTTGGTTTTGCTGAAGACAGTGTCAAGATCACTTTAAAATTGCTCAAAAAGCAATCATCAATTCTGAAAAAAAAAAAAAAGGGCATGTTTAAAAATCAAATGAACTGAGTTACTGATATTTGCAAGTTTACTGAAGATTTTTAAATAAAGACACATCAAATGTGAACTTGAAAACCAAAGTGCTATCTTTGATTGCATGCAGAGGACAGGATAGGTCAAATGGTTTCTGGCTTTCCACTGTTGCATGATTTTTTTCCTACTCTCCATAGTCAAAAAAGCAAGATATTAAGTACTTATTGCAAAACCAAAAAGCATATTGCAGAAATAATCTGTGTCATCCATTTGGCAGTTTCAGCTCCATGCAGAGGTGCTGTAGCTCAGTCTCTCTGGAAAACAGCACACTTCAGAAAAGCAGCAGCATAGCACATCCCCATGCTGCATGCAGCCTGTCAGCAAATGGAGAGTACCTAATCCCTGAGCCTCTGGAGGGCAAAGGCAGCCACTTAAACAAAGCTCCAGCAAATGAAAAATGAGGCAAGCTCTGTGGAGGAGTGCTTAACTTGAATTTTTCAGTAAATTTCATAAATGGTCCTGGCCAAGTAAGAAGATTACATTGAACTGAGATTAATTTTACTATAAAAATTGAATGAGAGGTGCAGATTCACCCTTGGGAAAGCTGATTGGCTGATAAGGTGTAATACAGAGCAAATATAGTCTAGATACCTTAACACCTTCTAAAACTCTATGATGATAACATGAAGAGTAAAAGACATTATTACATAATGTCATATATTATTCTGATCTTCACATTAATTCAAGTGTGAAGAGATGCATTTTTATGATTAAGAATCAAATAGGTAGACCTCCTAAAAGAAATAACAGAAAAAGCCATATCATCTTGGTAAGTGCTTTTATTGACAACTAACTGACTGGAATTGCCTAATTCCATTTGAGAATTATTTTAAAGCTAAAATTATTGCTGTTAAATTTAATATTTTAACTTATTTTCTCACATAAGATCAAAAAGTAAATCTCTAGCAGCTGGTAATTTTTTGCTTCTGTTTCCAGACTGGGTAACAGTTCTGAGACACTCTTTTTGTAACCACGTTCTGTTTGATGCTGTGCGTAGAAAGGACAAGACCTCCCCACTTTTTCTTACCATTAAATCACAAGAGGAGGCAAAGTCAGGCACTACAAAAATCAACCCATCACGAAAGGCATAATAACACCAACCACCACAACAAGCCATAAGCATCTGCAGCAATTGTTCTTTATCATGATAATTTCTGGGGCAAATATTGTGACAAAGAAGCTTTTTAAAGATTTTTTAAAGTGCCTGAGGCAACCTGAGAATATGTTCAAGTGTGAGGTGAAGAGCAGGAGAGGGAACAACAGTTCCTTCTTGGAGCACTGGAAGACAAGAACTTTATATTTAATGTGGTGGAGGAAAGGGAGCTAAGAAATATACATGGAGAAAAGAGGCAACACAGGCAAAGCTGCAGTCTGGGTCTCTGTCCTCTGAATAGGAATAAGCAAAGTTGTCTTTACTAGCAAAAAAAAAGGAAATTTAAACGAAAGTGCTAGTTATGTAATGGATCTGATAAAACCACTGAATGACGTATATGGATAGGAGAGGACCTGCTAAGCACAAAGCATAAGCACATTCAGATCCAGTGTGGATGCAAGAATCTATTTTTGAGGCCAGCGTGACAGGGAGGATGGTTGTATCTAAAAAAAAAAAAAAAAGTAAATCTCTTGGAAGAATGATTAAAAGCCTTATTTTGGACTTAACAAATATGAAACATCTGGACATCAGTGCTATCACATCAGGACTGGAATTTGGTCAGAAATAGTCTGCTTCAGCACAGAAGGATAAAACTTTTAAATCATTAGTATGAAGGGAGCAGTTGAGTGTGTTTTAGTGCAAGACTACTAAAAAAACTCTGAGAGAAGAAAGAGGAAACTAAGAATGGAGGAAGTAATTGCAACGTAGAATGTGTGTAGCAAAAATGACAAGGATATGAGAAGATAAAAGTGACAAATAGCTGTATAATATACAGCTGGTATTGTACAGCCTCTGGCCCTGTTCTGTTACTAACAGTGCTTCCCCATTCAGGAGCTGTGAAGCTCCCACTCTGCCTACCTGACACAACTTGTACATCACTTAGGCTCTTCCTTCTGAAAGAGGCGTGGTAGAGGTCAGTGCTGCTAGGGGAGAGCAGAGGCTGCTGAGATACAGGGTCACCTTTGGTAGGGCATGAAGCACCCGTGTTCCCCTATGACATGCTGTCTTTACAGCCCTAACTCCCATCACTGCTTTTTCACTGTCGTTCTTAAGACAAATGTTTTTCTATGAAACTTCATTAACAAAGATTGCTTGGTGGATCCATAAATGCCTCTCACCAAATAACTGATACACAAAATGAAATCCTACTTGATTTGAACTAATTGGTAGCTTCTTGTTATGCCTTTTTCTCTTTATCCTGTCATAGACATGCAGGATCTGTACCAGCTCAAAATCAGGCCTCCTGTGGAATTCTGCCAACAGCTTTCAACAACAATATCAAATGCTAAGAAACAGCTGGAATGTACAAAGGTCTCAACATTTGGCATAGGATCCTAAACAGCATCTTACTCTGTTCCTTTGCCCATCCATTTCTTAGAATCAAAGCTTAATTAATCTGTAACCTGCACAGTGAGCTTTTGGTAGAAAATGTATTTTGCAGGTCTGTATCACTAAACCTTTGCACTAACACAGTACAGCAGGAAGTGAGTTATGTAACATGACCATAAATGTCTTGAGCATCAGCATGGACATACACAGCACTGCTGTGGTCACTCACCTATTAGTACTCATTTTTTAAATTCCACATATGGGACAGAAGTAGAACTTTTTCCTATCTTGTCCACTTCACATTCCTAATTCTACCTATCTTTCCATTTTCAGGATGCTATTTTTTGCTAATACCTGTGAAAACTACTCTTTCTAGAAAATCCTCTACATGCAATTATGGCATCTCTCCATAATTGCTGTCAAATCATGTTAATTACTTACTCCAGAAGAAATTGGAAATAACCAGCTGCTTGCTGGGGCAGAGATGACCATAGAGTCATAAGAGTTTCTCATCACAGATAAGTGCCAATTCATTCAATATTAAAAACAGAAGGGGATGCCAGAAAAACTTTTGAGAATTGAAACCATTTTGAAAAGTAAAAGTAATTAAGGCTTTTAATTTTCATCCACTTGAAACAGAGTGCTCTGAAGTGGAGATTACCCGTAATCTGCATGTGAAACTAAGACCCTTGTATTCTTCATTTTTTTTATCAGAAAATTTAGAAAACCTTTCTCTCTGCATATAAATTTCTCCCATGGAATTTATTTCAATTGATGGGACTGATGTAGCATGAAACAGTGCAAGGGTAAGATGCATATCAGTTTAGCTTGATGCTGTCATCAGTAAATGCCTACATACAGTTCTGGCTTTAAATTCTAAAGAGAGCTCATTTTAGAATTGTGGTATGTTTTAGTAAAACAAACATATATCCAGTTGAGTCCTAAAAAATCCATGGGGACTGCACAATTTCTCCTCTGGGGATATGAAGCAAAGGAAATAATCCCTTCCCTTGATTCACCAGCTGTGCTCCCATCACTGCAGTGTGTGATGCTGCTGCCTTCCCTGGCTGCCAGGGCACAACGGTGACCAGGGCTCAGTCTTTCCAGCAGAACTGCCCTCCAGCCGGTTTCTCCCTTTTCCCCCCACTTCTGGTCCAGCAGAAGTAGCTGGTACTGCTGGCCATAAATTGGAAATTACCACTCTTAGAACCCAGTGTTACTAAAGTGGAATAATTTTGCTGTTTGATTAAGTTGCAGTTGTAGTTTTAGTGCCCCAGAACAGGGGTTGCTCCTTTGTATATCAAAGAAGTATCAAAACTGTGGGAAACCTTTCTGAATGGTTAGTAACATCAATATTTCCAGTAAATTAAGCATGCCAAGCTACAAAGTGAAGGCATAAAGATTAATTTTTTTTTTTTCTGAGTAGCATAGCACAGACTATGGGAAACATTGTGGGGGGGAAAAAAGTAAACAGCTAGGAAATTTTCACAATGTCTTGACAGTTTTGATACATTGAAGCAATAATCTGTAAAAAGGGCTGGAAGAAGAGGCTGGGAAATAAAATGCCACCTCTTAGAATGGCTGTTTCTGGATCACTGCTTGCATCACCCTGCCTGGCCTGCCAAAGAGGCTTCTGCATGTAAGAAGTCACAAGAACAGCCAAGCTGCAGTCAGACCAGGCCTATATTTAGCCTAGAACACCTTGGACAGCAGCTAAAGGAAGAGTAAAATAATCTGGGAAATAGCTGTTGAGATGGGAAAACTGCAGTATGTCTAAATATCTCCAGAGCATGAACCTGCCATGGCTTTCTGTGTGTAAGCTTACCTTTAACAAAGGGAAACCTCCTCCTTCCACCTCTCCCTGTTCTCAGGCAAGAGGGCAGAGTGGTTGCGGTCCCACATCTTCCCCCAGGCTTATCTACTTCTGTCTTTTATGGGGTTTTAGAAATCCTAATCCTAAAGGGAGGGGTGGGAGGGGAAACAGGACAGAGGCAGACAAGACCGAACCCACAGTATACATGCTGCTTTACCCCAACATACTGCTTCCAGCTCGAGCTGCTCAGTGCTCTCCCTAACTATGGGAAAACAGCACAGGACTTAGGAATTGCTCCCACCTTTGTGGAGGGAGGGTGGGAGAGGTGCTTTCATGCTTCCTGTTACACCTTTTAGGGTGGTTTTGGGTTTTTGTTTTGTGTCTTGTAGCATTTTGTTCTTCTCTTTTTTCCTCTTTGAAGCAGTTTTCTGGAAGCTGCTGCCAAACTAGATCCGGAGTCATCAGGAACTCTAATCTAGTGCCTTGAAAATATTGGATGTGTCTTAACTATTTCCCCTCTGCTTAGTTCTACTTACAGCATGAGATGTCATTAGTCCCCAGGTGCACACAGGAAAGGAAGGGACCCAGGACCTGTTCCTCTCTCTGCCCCCAAAGCAGCTTCATACCTGATCAATACAGGCACATTTCACTACCAGGAGCCAAGGACATGGTATTCCTCGAGAGGCATCAGTCATTCCTTGAGCCATTCACTGTCAGTCACAGGCAGCAGAGGATGGCATTTGTTTCCCATCTGCTGTACCAACAGGCACCAACGTTCTGATCAAACCCTGCCTGTGCAGCTGGTGCTGCCACACTGGGTTGGGGCAACCACTCCTACTCTTGGGCAACCACCTACCCCCACCTGAGAAAAGCTCCTAAAAACACAATGCAGTGGGAGAGATCCGGTAAGCTGGGAACACACAGTAGGAAGTTCGTGCAGGACCACAGGAAGAGGGCACATAGCACAGATGTTTTCCAGTTCAAGCAATCAAGGGACCAGGAAAGGAGAGTAGGAGAAAGGGCAAGCCCTGAAAAGGTTCAACCATCAGCAGATTATACCTCCCCTTCCAATTTCAGCATTTCCATAATCCATTTCAGCAAGGCTTTTCGTTTTTCTCCATTCTGCCAACAGCTTTAGCTATAGTAAAGTTTTGGCCTGGGGGAGGCACATTCGCATTGAAACCATGGCATTCTCTCTCATGGCAGGTAGGCCCTTATTTCCTGCTTCTGCAGAGTACAGGCTGCTCAGAGGATGGGAACCAGCACTACTCCTGTGAAGACAGGTGGGCCTGGGCCCAGGAACTCTCCAGATGACAAGACCTACCCCCAGCAGGGGCCACAAGGGAGGGCACAAGTGTCACAGGCACCTGGAATTTCACCAGTCCCTGCTCTGAGGCCCCCACCTTCTCATCAGAGGAGAGCTCAGTAGGGGAAAGGAGATAGAAGAAAATAAAACACACAACTGAGGGGAAAGAAGAAAGAATCTCAACAATTCAATTATGCAAGCAGTCTGCATATGGAAATTTGAGTATCTGATCAAGTTTGGCAGTGGGCATGGGGACTTCATGTATGACTGGAATTAATTCTTGTGCATCTTCCTAGAGAACGTGAAGAAGCACTGTAACTAATTCGTGTCAGATGGGACACTAAAGTGCTCCCTACACAAGAGATTTTGGTAAAAAGCCAACATCTAACAACAACAAAAAAATACTGCACAAGTTCAGTAGCAGCTATCAGTGCTTGAACAGCCCTTTCATCCATGAATGACTTTTTGCTACTCTTGTTAATACAGAAGGACATGAAACTCATCCGAAACAGTAACTAGTGGTGTTATCTAAAACCAGTTGAACTTACCATGCTAAAAAAAGCATCTGTTTTAAAAGATAAGACTTCTGATTGTACCTTTTATTACACCTTTTGATGGTATGCAAAGCAGTGCAGTATTAAGATGACTGCACACACCCATGGATTGATTTTAGTGAGCTTTCCCCTTAATCCTAAATTCCTGAAAAGGAGGAATACTTACGGTCTTGCCCCACCCCTCCACTCGTTCTGAACTACTCTTAGATACATTTGTTTGCAGTACTGCAGTCATGCAAAATGTGACTTTTCAGTGTACTTTTATAATTTACTATCTTTACCTTTTAAACCAGACTGCTCTCCTAATACACTAAAAGCTGCCCTTGGTAGGCAAAAAGAAGTGTCACCCAAAAGGGTTTCATTCACTTTTCAGGCAAACTAAAACCTTAGTCTGTGCTGAAAATGACAGCCAGAACAACCAAAATCACATCGCCACAGCTACTTGTTTTCTCTTTCCTTTTGAAACAGGCAACCAACAACTTATTTTCCCACTGGAACAGTTACACAAAGGCTAGATATCAAATCTGAAAGCTCCTCAAAATTTCCAAGTCAATGAAAGCCAGATTCTAGAGGGAGACAACATGGGTAAAAAAAGTATCAATACACATGATATTTTAATACAAAATATTAGCTTTTTTCTTTTTTTTTTTACACAAGTCAGTTTTTTTAAAATATAGAACCTTAAAAAAGAACAAATTGCTATCCACACACTATAAACACTTGTTTGTGCTCAGTTTGATCAAGTTATCAGAACAATTTAAACACCAGTCCATAGTTTAAACACTGCCTCGAAGTTGGATGAAAACTATGCCGCACTGTGCGCTACCATTATTGTATGTACAGGGTGAAGCGCCTTCGGTCGGGTTTAATACGGTAATAAAAAACTGTTCAGTTATCAGGTTCTTTGTGCAAGGATTTCACATTCTACTCATGCTCATGACAGGTCTGCATTACATTTCAGTGGCACTGGTCTGAGCAAGCACAGGTAAGAATGTCCATTACATGTTCTGGAAGTACGAGTTCTTCAGCTGGATAAAAGAAAACTTGTTAGTTTAGGGGAAATAACTAGCCTGATTAGCCAAAATTTAACAATTTCTAAGCACTGAAAGGAATTTTGATTTCTCAAAGTTGAATAAAAGTAATTAACTATCACATTTTCATAAAGATTAACTATGTAGCAGATACATCTCAGGAATATTTGTAATTGCCCGTTTTTTGAACCCATAGAAAGGAAAAAATTTCCCTCAAAGTTGGAGATCTTAAAAGGTCTTGTTTTAGTAGTAAATCATCCACAAGTTGCAGGTTGTTAGCCAAGTAGATTTAGGATGATTTACTTTCATTACAGTAATTTACACAATTGAGCTTTAGGCATACAGTACAAAACTATGAACAAAAAGGTGAAGCAAACTTTTTTATTTATATTCAGGTAAAAACATTAACCTGATGAAGTAAATTATTGCAGATTTGAGAAATCAGCACATAAAACAGTTGGACAGAGCATTGCTTACAGGTGCTTTATCTGTGTCAAAAGACAAAGGTTGAACTGCTTGTTCCAAGCTAGCACTGGGGGGAAAGAAAAAAAAAGAAAAAAAAAAAAAGGAGAAAAAACTACAAAATTAGCCAGGAACTTAGATCAAGAACAGGAAAACTGTTTACTCAAACAGGGAATGAAACAACTAATTTGTCTTTTAAAAAACTTTACATCAATTCGAAATGCTCTGGGCCTTACCACAATACACACTGGCCAGCCCAAGCTGTTGGACTTGAACTACATGAAAGAAGTAACTCTTCCTCGCCTCCAGTACGAGGCTTTTGCTGCCTGAATCACTGTGTAAACAGCTCTGGAGCGCTCTGGTAACGACTGTCGCCATTATATCCTACCACTACAGTAAAACTATGCTATAAGAAAGGTTCTACCTAGTTACAAAGGCTGAATTATATTGACAATATATATTTGATTTCAGTAAAATTTAAATTATCTTAATCAGAAAGAGGCATGGAGCAGTTAAATGCCCATGCTAACCAAAACATAACAATTGTTGAATGTTGCACACAAAAAGAACCAAGTGAATTGCACATCAGACAATACATGAGGATGGGTAAAATTGGAGGCAGGTGAGGGTACACAGAACTAGTCTACTAAACTAGATTCGTCAAATACATGGTGTATTTTAATTTCTGTACTTATGTACAAAAGTTGTCTTTGGAGGAAAAACTTCAGACTTAGCTAGATGGATACACACAGCCCAGTATTAAACTGCACAGCGACATTTATTGTTCCAGCCTGGAAAAACATCCCTTTTTAAATTTCACACAGCAAAGCAAGTTAAAAACTTCACTCATCAAATAAATGATAATTTAAACAAGAACTTGCTAAAGAAACCTTGTCACAACAACTTTTAGGGCCTGATCACTTTAAGTCCATAGGGGCTTTTAATGAATATCAACCAAGTGTCTTTGTTTATAATCTGCAAGCCGTTTTTCTACAACAAGAAGGCGTAACACGTTTCCTTGACTCAGGTGATATATTTAGAAAAGAATCATGAGTTTCTCTTTTGCTGTAACAGGCAGACATTGCATTTTTCATTGTGATCAGGAAAGATGGAATGACTGCTGCCCTTCTCTTGCAGCTATCAAGAGTTTTTCACGCATTATCTCAATAGTTGAATAGTCCGGCAATTTGAGATAGTTCACACAAGTCATTACTGAGGGTAAGAAATCATCGGGATTCTCTGTGGACTCAAATGTCTTCCGTACAATCGTCAAGGGAGGATTCAAACTTCGGAAACCTATTAGTGAGAAAAGACATTCAGAATGGTTGCTCCTCAGGTTGCTCCTCCTGAACACCCACACCTGACTGCAGACATCCCCCAGCGACAGAAGCACACATCGCACAACTGACTTCCTCTCCACCTTTAGAAGTTTAGAATATGGCTTTATAAAGCTGCACAGTGAGCTAAAAAATACCTAAAATCCTGCCTACAGATTAGTTTTCTAAGATGAATTTAAAATAAAGGAATAAGCTGGATTAATCTACTTTTAATTGTGTTCTGCATGTGTAAAAATTCTATTCCAATAATAATATTTTTAAGAGTTTTTTGGCTTCACACATATTTTTTGAAGATTCTCAGGAATTATCTATGACTGTAGTACCTTATTTTTCTGACTCCAGCTAAGATTTTTATACTCCTAATACTCAATTGTGTCTGCACCATCTCTCCATAAAAGAGCTCCCAAAAATACTTAGAAAAAAAGAATAATCAAGTCTTTCCCCCAGATCCCAAAGAATGTAAATAGCAGAACAGATGCACGACTTGCAAAGCACTCAGCTGAGAATACAGTAAAATGTGTACTCTACAGTGGTCCCTAGCAAAGACAGCAAATTTCTCTGTTTACCGCACTGCCGCTTACCTAAATGCTGAAATTCAAAAGGGGGAGAAATTAAATAAGATTAATCCTATGCTAAGTATTGTCTCCTTTCTAGAAAGGAGACTATTGTTTTCAGGTTACAAAGCATAAATTTGTTGTCATAACTTAATGCCCCTCTAGCCAAGAAATAAAATATCAGGAGCTTTATTTAAATTTTTCAGTTTTATTTAAATTTTGAACTCTCTCTTGCCCTCTGACAGATTTTCTGGCAACCATTTAAACCTGGACAGTCAACCAAAGGAAGTGTCATGAGATTAACACAAAAGGTTATGAGAATTATACCTGAAGTCTGCCCAGCCACTTCTGAAATTAGGAATGTGAGACTATATGAACCTCTCAAACACAAGTTAAAGCGTTTTTTCCTATACTGAAGTAACCATCTTATTCTGAAATACATCAGTAACAGTGATTTCATGCACAGCAATATGTAATAAGGAAAACCTACCTCCTACAGGCAGTCTGGGGCTGCCTGTCACAAACTGAAGAAACAGTCTTTGCTGCTCACTATCAAAACTACTGAGAATTTCAAAGAGATACTTCACTGCTCGACTGAGAAGGGAAAAAAACCAAGAGAGTATTATTTTGTTTAGAGTTAAAATAATTGCATCAGATTCATATTCAGTGCAGTATGAATATTTTCAAATAAATATCCTATAATTCCTTTAGCTTGAATAGCAGTGTATGAAGATTATTTTTAAAAAGCATTTTCTACTGTTTTGGTTTTTTGTTTATTTAAAAAGGTAACATATTACCTGTCATGTGTATAACCGTGATCAGGCCTGCAACATTCCATTAAAGTCTTTGCATCCCAAGTGTCTGTCTTGCTGCCACACAAGAGCTGCTCCAACTGTAAAATTAAACAAGGAGTAAGTGTTCCCCTTTGCATTGCAAAGCATCAGGAACACCAGAGTACCACAAAGGCTGGGCTAACACACTGTTCCAGAGTATGCCTTAATGCTTGTTCTTAAAGTCAAAGGCCCGAGTTTATAAAGGTAACAAACCCCTCAAAGTACAGTCTTCAAACAGACTTCCTCAAAGAAGAATAAAACATTCTCTCCTAGTCCAGAGAACCGTAATTGTGACTCAATTCAGTCCACTTAAGAGTATGAGCATTTTACAAGGAAATTGACAATAAAGCAAGACCATCTATCCTTATTCTTTTTCCCTTCATCTGAATCTCTTCTTACTGCCTGAAGCTTTGCTGAACAGCTGACTACTTGTTTTATTAACAGAAGATCCAGGTAGCATCCACATCTATCTGTAGCTATTCAGAGGTACTGCAATACAAGGAATTAGAGTACCCATACCAACACAGAGAAATGAAGTATGATACATAAATGAAAGCACTTCTCAGAAAAGCTGGATACACGCAATTTTAAAGAAAATTGAGCGGTTCGTAATAAAAGCATTAAAGAAATAACTGCTGAACAGAGAAATCTTTAACAGTTAAGTGTGCAATTTCAGGGACACTCAAGTTTTACTAACCTGCCTCAGAAATGCAGTGTCATCAGACTGCCACAAATGCCCTGCACCCAGGCTAAGACTGCCCATACATGCAGATAAAGGTTATAAAAGAAGCAGCAAAAACACTTTCACCAACCTCCTCAGGATAGAAGTACTGAAGATGACTAAGGGGGAAGACCGACTCAAATCCATCTCTGAAGGAGTCAAACTGTCTGGCAACACCTTCATTTAGTGCCCAGAATATAACCAACTGCAGGGGGAAAAAAAAAAAACAGGCAATATGAACAAAGGAAGCATGCAGGGATCACTCCCGTACAAAAGAGTTCAAGTACAGAAGCTAAACTCCAGCAGTCCAGCTATATGCTCATTGGAGCTACCACAGGGTGCACATTGATTCATGGAGCTGCTCTACAGCATTGCCTCATTCTGCCTTAATTCATAATTTAGATTACCCTTAATATGAACATTATGCAGAATTTAAACAACTTACTTGCCTTAGTTTTCAACAAAATAAATAAAAAGAACTCAGAATAGCTGGTTAAACTGAACCTATTTAACAAAAGAATATAAAGTTTATCTGAACATTTGTTGTTTTGAGAAGCCTAACCTAGGTGTTCTCTCTCTACACCATTTAAAATGCAGCAACTGAAGCAGAAATCCATAGGGCATCACTGGCAGTATTATCTTAATCTCCCCCATGGAAATATATGGGTCCCTATTCTAATACTGAGTTTAAAAAAACTAACTTTAGCCCCTTTGATATATTAGGTAGCTTAATATTGTAAAAATACATAGGAACAAAAGAAATAACTTCATTTCAAGTTACTGGAATATGGTTAAGAATCATGATGCAACAGACAGTAAGACACTAATCTAGGCTTTTTGAGTGTAATTTTTCTGTTTTGTTTTGGTTTTGTATCTGCAGTTACCTCCTCAACATTAAATTAACTTCCAAAGTGAACAGCACATACTGAAACAACAATCAGTGGTGGGGGGGAGGAAAGGCATATGACAAAAATGAGACCAGAGTTCTTTTAAATAAACGTCCTGCAGCCAGTATTTCTCCACTAGATTAAGATATTTTACATGGCAGATTGCAGGCCAAGTTCAGATTCTTTTGTCAGTCAGTGCTATTGATGACTTGCCTTGGATATCCTCAACTCCAGCAGGAAACGAGGGCTGGTTGTAAAAGATGTGTTGTCAATACAGAACTGCTAGTTTTAAAATGTGTTAAAAGCTCTGGCCTGTGGTGCTGATTAAAGTCATCTATGGATGCATCTGAATAGGATTAAAAAGTTCATAGTCCTACTGGAGTCCTGAAGCAAGTATTTAACCCTATCCCAATAACTGAAGAGTTACTGGTTCCAGAAAGCTCTCAGATATGAAAGCTCATTAGGATCTGCTGGTAAGTTTTCTTACAGAAGAGTCAGGCATTGAATTTCAGGCAAGCTACATTCCAAAACTTTCACACACCAGGTTTTTATACTGAAGAGGAAGGTAGTAAACACTAGCAGCATAAGAAGCTCTTCTACAACATAGAATATTCTATGGCTATTCTAACAGCAGAGTTGCTTACCTACAATTGTGATTACTTTTTATGATCAAGAGCATGTGGTACAGTTAAGCTGCACTGTATTCTTGCAGATTCAAAGAGAAGATCAAATTGCTAGACAAAAATCTACTATTGAAACTTTCTGTTCACAAATTTAGAACAAGCAAGGTGGCCCCTTTATAGTACCGGGGAGAAGAGGAAAAAAAAAGACAAAAAAAAAGATAGAGAATAAAGTCTTTCACTATATTGGTAATTGAAGCAGTTCTACTTTCTGATAAAAGCAGCTCCTGTGGGAACTGTCCTTGGGGGAGAAAAAGGGAGGTAGAGGGAAGAATGACATGATGGCAGAAGAGGCATGAAAAGCAACAGTAGGATATTCCAGCTTTATAAACTACTTTTCATGTTAATCCTCACATAAGATTTTAATGAAAATGACACGTTCAAGAGCAGGGCAGCTGATCCACAGGGAGCTGTACAGGCCAGCTGATCAATTAAATATATTGTTTCTAAAATGCAATTCATCATACTTGTGATGGAGAGCAAACTAATTTTCCCTCTGAAATCTTTTTCTTTCACATCAAGTCTGTAAAGTTATAAAGACAAGGATAGGAAAAGCTGCAGAGAGGTCCTTAAGGAAAATAGTTCCAAAAGTTTTTAGAAGGAGAGCAAGCTTTCTGTCATAATCTCCTTTTCCTTTACAATGCCAGAAGCCTGCAACAGGACAACTGCAGGACATCTGAGCCATCTGTAAGCCTTCCTCAGTGTATCAGATATCTGATAGGAGTTACTTTGGGGGGGAGGGGAAAGACTGCAAACTATGGAAATCAGACTGGAATGCTTGAATACAAAATTACTCAGTAAATAGAGACTGCACATTCTGTTTCTAATAAAATGGGCAAGTTTGTATTGCCCCTCTGTTAGATCTGCAAAGAGCTTTATATCCAAATATATTTAATTTTTTAAGGGATTCTTGACTAGCAGAATCTGCTTTTAACAAATAAATAAATGACAAGTGGATAGGTAACAGTGTGGAACTGTAAGGTGAATAACAACTGCTCAATATTCACTTGTAAGGATTACAGAACAGCTTTGCAAAGTTCTCAGTTGATAGGCAGGAGCTTACATGACCCTTATTGAATTGTTTCTACCAAAACAACAGGTGTGTTTCTTATCAGTACTTCAAAACTTAACAATCCTCAGAGTAAAACTAGCAGTACCCTAACCTGTCAGGAAATGCATTATTTAGTAACTGGAATACAGTAATCCTCCCCTTCATCCCACTCATGACTTCACACGATAGTATCACATTCTTCCCATCTTTCCTCATCTCTTTTCCAGGCTGTTTTTAACAGATTCCCTTTCTCCCTTTCTTAGACAGAAAGAGCTTCCTACCTTTGTTCAGCAGTATCAACCTTCTGTTTTTCCATGCCTTATGTCCCTTTTGACATAGGAATGAATCAATACACAGGTGGACTGTCAATTTATTCTGACAATGTTTGGTTATCTTTTCCTCACCCAATTCTTTCTAGGGTTTGGGGTTTTTTCACACGTGTTTGGGGTTCTTTGGTTGACTGGTTCAGTTTTCCTTGGCTTTTTTGTTGGTTTGGTTTTGGTTTTTCAGACAAAAAAACTACTGCTCTAATTTTGACTCACAACTGCTGACATTTTCTTAAGTCTGAGCCCAAAAAAGTTACACTACTATTACAGCAGTTCAAAGGCCACTGGGCAGCAGGTGCTAGATCACTATTGCTAAAGAATTTGCTAAATTATTATTCCTAAACAATTCATCATCATAGCCGGATGCTGAAACTTGTTAAAATATTCTGAAATTCCACTGCTCAAATGAATCCACTTACAACACTTTTTCTCCAAAAAGCCAAACTTCTCACAAACCACACTTTGTGTACTACACAATTTTCAAGTCAGGTGCAATTAGATTCTAACAGTTTTAGTGTAGTAATAACCTAGTACAGAAGAGAAGTAGTAAGTAGGAAAATTATTGTCGTGCCTGGCTCATGAAAGTGAACTGAAATACATATGGAAACAAACTACCTGGGAGGAAGAACACAGAATTTGAGTCATAGGTTTGCTTTTACATACTCTGAGATACTCCTCTAAATTGTGGATAGTGACCGGTGTATCTTTTCCCCCTTTTTTCAGCTCTATATTGGGAAACCCAGGAAGTGTGAAGTCCAGCCCTAGATCTTCCACTGAGCAGCCATTCATAGTCAGAGCCTCCAATGCATACTGTAGACTTTCTTTGGTCTAAAAAATTGGAAGTGAAAACCAACGAGAACAGTTAATTCAAATAAACTTATCCAAAAGTTATGACTTCTAAAGCAGCTTTGACTAAGCAGACATTTCTGTAAGAGTATTACCATTAAAACTGTTACAGTACTCCTTGCTTTCCTTCTGTAGTTTTCATACATAACAGGAAACCAAAGCAAACCAGATAAACAAGCTTAATGGATAACCTGGAAAGATCACAGGAGTACACTTTTTTCTAGCAGTTTTGGAATTCTGTAATATGCCAGAAGACAAACTATCTAAAAAATACTACTGGCAAGAAAAGGAAATGTGAAATATGCTATGGTTCAGAGGCTGGTTTTTCCTTAGGACAGTTAATGGCATTCATATTTGGCATGCATATTTACATTTTTCAGCTTTCATCCACCAGATTTCAGGGTTTTAAAACTCTTGGGAAATTAAAAGCAGTGAGACCAAGGAGAGAGAGTGAGACAGTAAGGTAAAGAGGAACAAAGACCCACAAGCTTGCAATAATTTCACTAGTAACAAAGCAGATGTAGTAAGAGTATAAATTAGGTTATTACCTCCTACCATCCATTAACATTGGATGCTAGAAAAAGCATGTGTGCCGAAGAACTTTAATCAGAACTTTTATCACTACTGCCACAAGGAACTGGGATTTTTTCAGCTGAGTAGATATCCTTGAAAAATTAACGTTATATCTGAAAGAACCTGGATGCTCATGCATGGTGACAGTTTACATCAGTTCTGCATACAGCTCTTCAATGAAGAGGGCGGAAAAAAACCCCTACATAAATGGCACTTCTATGAAAACCTGAAAATTTGACTAACCAACTAGTAAAAAAACCAAACCTTTTGACTGTTCAAGAAGCAAGGATAGATTTTTTTTTTTCCTCTGATATTTAAGTCAGTTAGTCTTTTTAAAGTGAACCGAAACAAGTTAGGCAAACATCTGGCAGTTCTAGACATTTCTAGACTGTATTTAATCACACAGAAGAATCCCATAATGAATTTCTCATGCTGGACTTGACAAAAAGACTGTTTTATAATTACTAGCCACTGATCTAATAACATTAAAACTACTTTGTATGAGAACAAAGTAATTATCACTATTACAATCAGTATGAAGCCCTATGATACATTCTGAATTACTGCTACTTCATAAAATCCAAATGTGTAAAGATGCACTCTCATTCTTAGGGTTACTTTCCCACCTGAGTTTTATCCTGTTCAAGTCTTTTCTTTTGTCTTACAATATCTTCAAGGTGATATATTGATTTGGCCACTACTGGATCAATACTGAACAAGTCATGCGATGTCAAGGAAGTTTCCTGTCGTAGCATCCATTTATAAAAAGGAAGTCCAAGAGGAAGGTCCACCTGGAAACCAAAGCACTGAACTGTTTAGTATTGAACTGTCTTCCAAAAGTACCTTTTACTGTTTTATCTCTTGACCAGATCCACAATACTACCTCGTACTCCTGGCACACACCACAACACCATGTCTGAGTGGTTTTGCCTCAGAAATTTGCAGCCAAGAAAACCCAAGTGACTGCCTAGTGCATATACATTAAAGCAATCAGCAAGCTACCAAGTGGCGTAACAATGAGCCCAAAATGTTCTTGAAAGAAGACTGGAGAGAGATTGCAACACATAGCAGATAATGGGTTTTCCTTTCTACACTAAGGTCTCAAAAGCCACTGTAAAGATCTTCAACATATATTACCCTTTCCCCCCACAAAAGTTCAGCTGCATGCCTGTCCTCTTCCATGCCTCCCCCCAAACTGCCCTTACTTCTAGAGCTGAAAGTAATACCATTTAACTCTAATGCTTTTATCCCTCAACAGAGCTAATGTTTTTATTTGACCCCTTCAGAGTCGATTTTCTATTTTATTCTCACCAGTCTGAAGTCCATGATTGCCTTGGCCATTAGTTTTCCCAGAAAGCGGAACTTCATTTTAACTTTTGCAATGTGAGCTGGCTTGGCTGTTCTACCAAAAGGAAGTGCAAAAAGGCCTTGAAGGTTATGAATGTACTTAGTACCTTCCTGGCTTCCTGTTGAGGAAGAAAGAAAGAAAAAGTAAAGAGTTCAGTACTTACACTGCTAGTTTCTTTCAAGATGCAAGTGGCATTCAGATCATCTTAACCTAAATTTCTCACAGAAAAAAACCCCCAACCATATCAAACACACACAAAAACCCCAACAAAACCCACAAAGATAATCACACACTATCATCAGGCACATTACCTGACCTCACAAACTGAGGCGCTCTTTACGTAACTAAAGTCAACTTAGAATCAATTCAATATTAACCAATATTTACAGATTAGGTAGTAGAGTAATTACCTTTTGGATTGGCTAAAGTCACTTCTTCTCCCCTCCAAAGGCCTAAGTCAGCTCTCTGTAGTTCCTGAGATACAAGTGCATAGAACTCTAGTGTAGGGCCTAGGCCTGTGCCAACCTTCAGGGGACAGAGGGTGAGGGGAGAGGAAGGGGAATGAGATAAATAAGTAAATAAATGAGTCCTTTAGGTCAGTTTGAATATAAAAATCTCTACTTAATCTGAGAAATATAATACATTATTTGCTATAAAGAAGACTGCATTGCAAAAAGCATCTAGAGAACCTAACTACAGGAACATTTACAACATGACAGAGGCAGCCTGGAAAGACCATATAGCAGAGGAAGTAACAGTGGAGTAAAAGTATTAACCACCTAATGATCATATTATAGAGGAAACACACATAGCTTTTTGCTTAAGAGTTAGACAAAAATGTGCTCTGCTGACTAAGACTGATTATGAAATTTAGATAAGAAAGAGCATCTCCTAGCAACTAAAAATCACAATCAAGCGGATTAGGGATAATGAAAGGAAAAAATGCTTTAGCACCAGCAATGTGAAAGAGAGTCTGACCAAGCCATTTTAGGAAAGCTGTAGCTGTTTTGTATTAATCTTCAGTAAAAAGGGGTTAAATTAGACTGCATTGATATTACTTACTTCATTCTCATACTGGATTTCCAACATGGCTCTTGAACTGCCTAGATCCTGCATCACAGATTCTGCCTGTTTCAACAGCTCATCTCTGTTCACAGTGCGCTACACATTAGAGAAGTTTTAAGTAGTGAAATTATGGCTTTAAGTCCCAGCTCCCAAGGCAGTTACAACAGGAAAAAATCAGTTATGAACGTTTTTCCACCCCATGCTAATAGTTCCACAGTTCAACAATTTTTAAGTTTATACTTTGACGTAACAGTTTTTGCTTCCATATGAAAACTCTTTAGAATGAACGTGATCAATATGAAATGAGAAAAGAATGCCTTACATTTATATCAGTGTAACTAACAGGTACTGTTTTTGCCAAGAATATGGCAATAGGGCTATGATATAGCAAAGAAGTATTGTCATGTGATGCTGTATACCTCAAACTAATATGTAGAGAAGAAAATAGAATAAAGATGCTGAAACCCAAACAAAAAGCCCAACAGCACTGGGATTCCTACACATGGGAAGCTATATTCTTTTTGAATTTGGTTCTCATGCCTCCTTGCCTTTTTTCCCCACAGGTATTCAAGATCATATAGCATATATAGCAGATCTTATTTTAAGATAATAACTCCAGATTCAAGGCAGACATCCAAAACTCCCTCAAATTTAACACAGTCAAAGCTTAGTTTTATTATGTTGTGACAGGTGATTTACCTTCCCCAAATACTAGGACAGTATTTTTGTTTATTAAGGGTCTAAATCTTGTAAATTCTTCTGAGAATCAAGCAAAACACATCTGCAAGCCAGTATGTGGAAATAACACTAATGTTACCTAGATCTCTGTGTTCACTACTGGAGTTCAGCTTCAGGAATTACATCAGGGCCCCGCTGAGGCGCTAGCAGGCCGAGGGTGCCCCTCCTGCCCTCCCGCGGCCGGCACGGAGAAGACACTGCGCCTTCTGCTGGGGGACTGCAGGAACTAAACCCACCTCCCCTTCTTCACTACACTGCCAAACTCAAGTTTTACAACTAAGTCTTGCTCACAATGATATTCTTAAAGACAATACAAAAATAAATAGATCCTTCATTCCATTTTAAACAAGATGTACTTACTTTTTTCCTGTCCAGTCGCGGTGCCACTCTGCTATCCTGAGAATCCGACTGATTGATTTCTGGATTAGTATCCAGCAGTCTTTGCATGGCTCGATCGCGGTCAAAGGCCGTGACATAAAACAGCATTTGGCGGGTATCAAATGGAAAGAAAAATGGGCTGTAAAGAGCATTGGATTAGTCACTTGAGCTCCAAGCAGCATCTCTGACTATCATTTAGTTTAACACACGATAGAAATGTAGCATATCTGAAATTAGTGCTTTATTACACACTAGTGAAAGCAGCCTCCAAAGAAGCCCTCCAGAACACACTTTACTTTTAGTTACAAGGCTTAGGATCAAGAGTCTAGAGAAATGCAATATATGAAGGAGACAAAAAATTCCAAAAACTTTTAACTCCTCTTGAAAAGTAACTCAAAATACTTGAATGCCTTGACTGGGCAAAGTTTACATCAGAAACTAAAATTCCTTGTTCGCTACTGTTGTACAATTAATAACTCTAACAGATCAAAGATTTAAGCTCAAGCTCCCATATTGGGCAGGAGGAAGACATGAGAACCTGCCTAGAGCAGCACCACTATTCTACCTTCCACCATTTGCAAAAAATACTTTAAATAATCCGTGAAAGACTACCAGAGAAACTTCTTATTTTAATTAATCACTTCCACTATTCTCAAAGGCATGTGTATTTTAACAGTGTGGTCCTCCATTGGCATTAACTGAAAAGGCAGTTTTATTGAACAAATACTGCTACAGATGTTTAAGAATATGTTTGTGCTCATCATCTGTTATCTGGAATGCTTTTGAAGGAAGTTAGAAACCTTATTTTTAAAATGAAGCCGAAGAGTTTCTCTAGACTATCTATTTCCACAGTCAGTTGTCACCAGTACTGCTGCAATTAACATGATTGAAAAAGCTAAGAATGTCAACTCTGATTTCTCATTCTTTAAAGTGGAAGAGCTTTACAGCTTGTACTCTGTATCAAGATACTACAAAGTACTATGTAGCTTTAAGAAAATTATTTATATTCTTTTATCAGTAATGATAAACGTATTTTCCTTTGTACCATGCTGACTATGCCAAGATAATTACAGTGATATGGAAGAATGTCATTAAGCAGTTTAAGAGGAGAAAAAACATCACCTGAATTATCAAAATTTCAACGGAAACCCTTCAGATTGCTCAGCAACTCCTGTAAGAAGTGGTCCAAACTGTGCAGCTAGTCTATCCTTCAGAACATGATTTAAACTATGCAATACAGGTGTAAGCATCCATCCAAGGTTCACTATGTAACTTGGCAAGACTTCTGTAGCTACATTTTGCACTCTCAGGAGTCCTGTAAGGTATTGATGCACTGTGCTGCCCAGCCAAGATTCCCACTGAATTGCAATTAGAGACAGAACACAGCAAATCACTCATACCATGTTTTTCCAAGTTCTGTCAGCCAAGTCGGGATGTTTCCTGTCATAATTACCAAAGGGTCCTGAAGCTGCCTGTTTGCTTTTGCTGTCAGTTTACTGTTGATAAACTCTGAGGTTGGAATTATCTCCTTGCAGACTGCATTCTGTGTTAAATAAATGCAACATATTTCTAGTTAGAGAAATGCTGAAAGAAATAACAAGTCTTTGTTAAAAAACATTTTTAATGCTTCTAATTTGCTTATCATGGAAAGTAAAAAAACTTTTTTCATTGCTGTTTTGTTCATACAGAGTCTAAGACATGAAAGAAGGACTGAGTACATTTTTACTACTAATTTTCTTTTCAGGAATAATGGTGGTTTTTCAACTTAAAGGAGGACAAAGCATGGGAATTGTGTTCAACACACTATAGAGAAAATATGACTGACAGTAAGAATTTACAGCCTTCATCTTATCAAGAGTTAGAGAGACATGTAGGGGAAGATGGCAGTATTGGCATTATTCTGTCTTCTTGAGGGGGAGCAGATGGGGGAAAAGGTTATGATGTTACAGATGGCTCTGTCCTGAACCAAATATCAAAGTGATTTAAAAAGTGCTCTACTCACATCATACAAGTAATACCAGTATCGACTGATAGCATGTAAAACTCTCAAAAGAAGAATAACATCTAATGAGGGGTCTTCAAATGTTATATTTTCAGGTGGAGTAGATATGAGGTAAATTTCCAGAGGATTTAATACCGAAGGGCATACACCATCTAGCAGGAAAAAAACAACATATTAGAAAAACAATCCAATTAGAAGTTTTCCCAAGATTTAATTATTAGGAGCCTAGGTAGTATTAGTCATGGCATTCACTTAACAACAACAGTTTAGTTAAACAACTCAGTAAATATCTTACTTTTAGTTTTAATATGCAGATTAATATGCTTACTATTTTTATACTACATCTGCTTTAAAAGAAGCACTATAGTGTCTGTAAACATTGTGAAAGTTCTGAAAGGACTGAGAGGAAATCTAGCATATAGCAAGGCACAACACTCACCATGCCACAATTCATCATGTTTTTTAGAATTTCTAGGGGAGGTTTTTGTGGGAGCAGTTTGTGCTCTTCCTCTTTTACCACCAACACAGTCCTTATTACCATCTTCATCCTCTCGCACAGGTTTGTACCTAAAAAGTAAACAAAAGTTAAAAGTATGCTTTGAAATGCTAACTTACAGGGAAACAAAAGCACTTTTAAAGGTGTCAGTTCTCAGATTTCCAGGAATGACAGTTAAAAGCAGAAAGACAAGAACACTGCACTGCGATATGATCCAGCCTCCAAAGCAAAGTATTTCACAGGGGAGAAAAAAATGGGGACCCTTCGGCTCCGTAAACTGGAAGGAGAGAAGGCAAATGTAAAAACAAAACCCCAAAATGACTGACGTTAGTTAGGGTTAGGTTAGGGGGTTTTTTGGTTGTTGTTTTGTGGGGTTTTATTTGTTTGCTTTTTTCTTTAGCACATTTAAATGTTAAAAAGGAGACTGCTGAACATGAAGATGTTCAGCATAGTCACGTGTCAATGCTTCTTGCAAAGCACGGCCAGAGAATACATTCACCTTCACAGCAATCAACTGGGGAAATCAGTATGAAGTTGACCATTACTTGCATACTGCACATTCTCTACTGTTTGTGCTTAGTTACCTAAGAATGGTTTCTCCCCATTTAGCAGGGGTCATTTAAAATTCCCCATTTCTTGTTCACCAGCTTTACTCATGAGCTAGAAAGAACATCAGGAGCTAGCAATGAATTCTTAGTAAGTTTTAAGTATCTCAAGCACATCAGGAAATTCAAAGCTCCAGTTTTCGAAGGGGAAAAAAAAAAAAGAAAACAGACAGCTATATTCCGAATTTCTTGATGTATATGCATTTAGGAAAATGGAGAAGTTATTCCTGGATTTCTCTAGGCAACTTACCAAATGGTGTGTGTTTTTGTCCAAATCCCAGCTCTTCCCAATGGGTTGCTTTCATCATCTGTAGATTCCCTCTCTTCCTCAGCTTGCAAACTGTACTGCCTGACTGCTTGATACACAGTCATATTGTATGGCAGCAAGTGATCTCCAATGTAAAACTGCAATCTATGTCTCACATTCCCTGAATTTAAGAATTGAGCAGCCTGAACGAAAAAAACCAAAACCCATACAAGTTAGGGAACTTACTGCAAAGCTTTTCTTTAGGCCCCTCCCCACATTGCACCCTCCCCTTACTCCCAGAGCAGAAGCTTACCAAAGATTCATCTATTTCTTCATCTGACCCATCATCATCACTATCTTCATCATCTTCTCTAACTCTTCCATAGCCTAAGACAAGAGAGAAGAAAAACATCCTCATTTGCTTTTCTTCATGAAATGTAACAATGCTTTGGTACTCTGACTGTTGTAACTTCTAGAACTTTAAAACAGTTCCAAAACGCATCAGTTAAAACCAGTAAGATTCAGAACTGCTAGAACAAATTTCAGTATCAACACCTGGCATCAAAACTGCCAAGTATAGTTTTGTACAGCCAATGTGACAGTAAAGCAGATTATACTTCTGTTAGTGTTTTGACTGAACTGTTTACAACACAGGAAAGTTTGTCCCAGAAATGGAAGATTCTCTACAGCTTTAGTCTCCCCTGTGAGCAAGATATGTTTATAGGTACCTTCTATTTGTCTTCAGCATAATCCTCACAGGTTTTTACAGACTCTACACTGTCAGGAGGAACTATTCCAAAAAGGAAAACACAAGTGACTGTATAATATATAAATACCTCTAACTACAAGGTATCTTTCAATGGCTTGTACCAAAGCCAGAGGATCAATCTTCACAGGTCCACCTTTCCACTGTTTCACATTAGCACAGTCTGGATGTCTTTGCAGTTGGCATTTTAATTGATGTGTATTGAAGAATTTTAAAGCTTGCGATCCTCTGTTAAGAGAAAAACTCAAAATAATTTGTGAAAAAAGTTGCTACACAAAGAATCTAATAACCATAATTGCATTAAAAATGCATTAAAAGAGGCTTATACATGCATTTATGATTTTACTTGTTCAGAGTATTATTTGTCAGACTATTTCTCTAAAACTAAGCTACAATGGTTCGGATAAATAGAACTAAAAGTTTTCTTCTTCAAGAACACCAGAATCCAACTTGGGACAAAATCTGGAAGCTACACGAATTGAAAGTTCAGCCTCAGGTCTGACTACAATATGGCCTATACTGACCATCTTTGAAATCTGAAGTTGGTCAGCTGATGGCACAGGAAATTTAGAGCTGTGTTTATGTGCAGTGAAACAAGGATCAGAAATGGGCATGGAAAATTCAAGTACTCGTTATATGGGTTTTTTTCAATAAGGACCTAAAGAGAAAACCTGAAAACTCCTCTTTTTTTCCTGCCAAGGATAGTTTATATACACGTTCCACCTCACCAAACTATCAATACTCAAAGCTAGCTGGTTTTATACAACAAGCCTCTTATTTCTTCTATTTCTATACAGGTGCTAGTAAAAGACTACCAAAACTTAATGCCTCAAAATCCTCACTGACATAATCCACAGTAAATCCAGCAGTCAAACAATGCTACAGCAGTCTGGCTTCCTTTGTTTCATTTTCTATCAAAAAGAACAGCAGCGTTTTGCTTCTATGATTAGCAGCTTTTTAATTTTGGTCGTTAGCCCACTTTTTACAAAAATAATGTATATAAGGAAGCATTCTGAGATTACAGAGCACATACTATTTGAAAGCCAGTACAGAGACACTGATTTCTTCTAATAAGAAATCAGTGTACTGCATTAATTCCTATTGATTTTAAGCTTCCCAGAAAAACAAGTACTGAATTTTAATCTTAGTTAGGTTAATACTATAGTGTGAGACTCCAAAACATCGAATATAATGGATGTTGTGTCACCATTAATGACAAATCTCCACACTACCTTACTACCTGAGACATAAAAGACCTTTGGCATTTCTAACTTTAAATGAGAGTTCTTGAAAATTCATTTTCAATGCTCCTCCTCTCCTGCTGAGCTTTTAGCCAGCACCAAAAATAATTTCAAAACTTATACACAACCTGTACTGAAACAGACTTACTGTTATATAATAAGTGAAATCTAGTGTTGATTTACTGAAGTATAGAAAAGAAATTGTAGAAACAGGTCTTTAGTCACTCAGATTTGTTACTTAAAACACAACTAACAAGCTGGATTCCAAATTTGTTCTGTATCATACGACTCAGGGCAGGTCTACAGCTATTTTAAAGCTATTGACAGCCAAGACTTATCACTTAATCCACTATCATCCTAGAGAACAGAACCTATATGAACAACAAAGTTTAGCACTGTGATACACTCTCTGCAATTTAATTACTCTGCTAAAAAACATCAGTGTCCAAGCAATACATAGATTGATTGTTTCCAGTGTTTGTTACATGGGGACAAGGAAGACATTTGGATTTTTAAAGGGTAAATTTAGAAATTTCATTTAAAGTTACTCTATCACCCCCAATTTAAGTGGGACAAGTTTCAAGATGGTAAGTAAACATTTGGTAAAATATTCCATCTTCCACTGAAAAAAAGCCTAACTGTGTCATTGCTTTTGTGTTTAACAGGGTCAGAAGTTTCCATTACCTCCTCTTGTAATTGTACTTCTACTTGTACTTGTCCTTTTAGTGTTGTTTGAAACAAGTTTTGGACAACAAAAGCTTCCAACAAAACTGTTACCTGAGCATTAATCCTTACCTGCTCCCTGTTCCATTTCCACTAGGAAAGTCATGCACTTTAACAGGAAACTGTTCCATCTGACTGAGGCAGTTGTTCATTTTATGGACTAATGCCAACAAAGGTGCATTTTCTAATGGCTCTAATCTTCCAAGGGGCTCTTCTCCAGGAAGCTGAAATATAGTCCAGTCTTTTAGTTACCTGCTTGAATTAAACCATCCTAAACAATTTACACCATAAATTAAGAATCACTACTCTCACTGAAAGCAGCAGCAGTATCAGGATGACTAAACAACACAAGTTTATAAAAGACTTGTTTCAAAGAATGTACTTTTCTGTTGTGGTTTCAACTGAATAGCCTGATTTTAAGCATTCACCCTTAACCACGAGCAATAAGGTTTTTGGAAGTTTCAGTTATCTGCCTTCCTCTCTCTTCCACTTCACATTTCTTTCTTTAAAAAACAGAAGACTAGTTTCTTGCAGTATTTAATCCTAAGTGATAATATTACTATCCAAACTCTTTCCATATCAGCTTCTTAAAAGACAGAAACAACTTTTAAGTTGTTCAAGACTCAGACAATTGGCCATTTTGGCATTTTCTTCACTGCTGTGTGGAACTTTCTGTAATTACAGGGTATTCAAAAAAGTTCATGACCTATAAAGACATTGAACAATGTGAAAGTTGCGGTGTTATACAACTTAGTCATAAACAAAACATTCTTTCTGTATGCCACCTTTAAGATAAGGTCAACACAGAACCTCTCAGATGATTTTTTGAGAAAGAAAATTTGAGAGAAAGACAACTAAGAATGCCAAAAAATAAACAAGAAAACTTACTGGAGAGGAAAAAAATACATGAAGAAATCTTTTCAATCTGATATCCCTGCTAACAGCATCTTTTTCACTTTTAGATGTCAAATAAAGCAGCAGTTGTTTAACAAACCCACTATGCTGGATTTCAAATGAGGAGACGTCAGATTCCGAGACAATGCTACGGATTTCAACAAGGCACTCTGTTCCACCATCCACCTGAAAAATATGAAGAGAGTGTTTTACCACCCAGGTATTAAGGGCTTAAGAAATGGTATTTTTCCCTCTACTGCATGTAACAGCTCTAAAGGGAGGGGAAGAAAAGGGAAGCCTGGAATGTATAGTAACTCAATACAAGCAGCAACACAGGGCAAATAATCTGAGGATAAGCACTTCTCTGTTCAAGGGGAGACATTACAGGCAACATTACATTTTCTCTACTTCGAGAGAAATGCAAGGTTCCATTTCTGTCTCATGCAAGGTAAAGATAAGCTCCAAGCACGGGTGCTTTCTGCTTCAAAAAGACAAACAAAACCCCAACAACTCAGATTGGTACATGTTTTACGTGACATTTGTGTGGAAGAGAGAGGAGGAGGGAAAGTTTTGGATTTTAATGATTGCTTAGATCAAAGCACAGAACACATCTCAGCTCTTGTGATACTTCAGAAGTTACATGTTTAGACCACCTACAAGGACCACAACTGTCTGAAAAGCAAGGCCGGAGTTCTTGACGTGCTACCACATTCACCCCAATCTCTATTCCTTCTATCAATCATTTTAACAAAATGCTGCTTCCCTCTCCTTCTCCCCCCAGTCTCGAAGTTCTTCCTACAAACTGTATTGTTCTTTAATGTCAATCCCTAACTGTAGAACTTTTGAATGTGAAATAAAATACTATGCAAATGACACATTGCTAGGACTGGTCTTTTATCATAAGTGGTGTGTGTCAGAGCTTACACACTCATTCTAAAAAATTACTTCAAGTCATAATGACTCAAGGCAAGGCAAGAAATTACTCCCCCCCCGCCCAAGTAAGTTTGCCACTTCTAACCTGGAGGTTGAGTTGTTCAGTTGCAGTGCAAAGTCTCTGTAATACATTTAGTGCAGGATTGCTTCCGTCCATGTTTTCAGAACTAAAGTAATGTTCTACAAATTTATGGGCTTGCTCCTTAATCCAGCCCTTAATTTTTTCTCTGTAAAGAAGCATACAAAAGGCATTTAGCCACATTTAGCATTTGCATACATCAATATTACAAGTAAATACAGCCTGAGTATAATTTTCTCCATGTTAAACAGCAGTCACAGAAAACCCTTTGCCTTTATTCCAACACAGTCAAGCTCTTTTCTCTACAGATCACTTCTTGCATTGTTTTTCTCAGTTCTCCGATTATTCCCCACCATGCAACTTTAAACTATCCAAATGCTATTTTCTCTATCTTAATTTCTTGATTCTTTTTCCAGAATTATTTTAACTGTGGTTAAGCTCCGCCTTCTTTGTAGGTGCTACTTAATCACCTGATCACAGCTGACATCATGTCACAAGTATTGTGATTTTTTTGTGTGTACCTGTTATTGGAAATGGTATCCTTGGAAGCAGCCCTCGCAAGACCACTTACTCCTGCTGTTCGTGCTGGTTCAATATTATTACTGTTGGATTGTGTGCTTAATCTTCCCCATGTTTTAGGATTTAAACTTGCCAAGAAAGAAGATTTAGGAGACTGAGTAGTTGTAGGGCTTTTAGCTGGAGGAAGTAAAGAGAAAATTTAAGAGAATCAACAGGTTTATTACAGCTAGCTCTTTCTGCAGTTTATAAGCTTACTTTGAAAAGGAGGTTAAAGTATCATACTTTAAGAATTATTTACCTTGATTGTCTACTTTGTCATCATCTCTTGGAGGGGAATATTTTGGTCTCCTTGGCCCTCGTTTTGGTAGTCTTTTTCTCTTTAGAACATCACTCAGTCGTCTGCCCAAAGTTAAAAATAAATATAACTTATTTCCAGCCATGAACATACTCATGCACATACCCATCCCTCAGTTTAAGATGCATCTGCCAACTACTTCCTTGAGAATTAAAGAACAAGGATATTCCCTGCTCCAGGAGCAGGGGCCTCAACTCTGTAATTGACAGGACAAACTCGATCCAGAAAGAAGGGGTTTTGCTAGCGGTCATCTTTCTATTATGAGCAGTCAAATACAGCCAGAAGTGACACTAAACAGTGGTTTCTCATAATTTACATGCTTTGTGTATCCATCTGTTCGTTCCTTTATTTGAATACACTTAAAAAGAAAAAAAAAAAATTCACTAAACTCTACTGAATAAATGCCAGTAAGTATTGAATATTTTACATGCCTCCCCTACAAAAGCCCAGAAAACACTTCAACAATTTGTGGCATTTCTACTCGTCAATCACCACATGTCACAAGCTCACATATTTCAATTCTTGTTTAAAGTGACCAATATTTGACCTTTAAAATAAGAGCAAACTAGTAATTTATTCCTACACTGTATTTTAATTCTACAAGTGTACAAAATGATTTCCCTCCAACAAAACTTAAGGATAATTTCTTTTTTCTCCAGTCTCCAGCAGAAAGGAACCATACACCATAGCTCTGAAAGAATCACTGTCCTCAAGAGTTAGATGAGACTACAAGGTGTTGCTCTTGGCATTCTCCCAAAACAGAAAATTATTTAGTATCATTATGACATAACTATCAGGTCACTATTTTGTTTTTTAACCTTTAATATAAAATGAATTACAACTACCCATTGAAAAATTCAACACCACTCCAATTTAGTTCTTTAGAGAAAAATACCACAGCAAAATGCAGATGATAATGTGGGCAAGCCCTCGTCACTCTAGCTGTTTTTTAAAAAACAAGGTAACAAAACCCCAAAAGAAAGCACCAAAGCCAGAGCAAACAGATTACTTTTCAGAAAGCGCACTTACCCCTGTGGGCTCAGATCCAAGGAATCCTCCCGGCTGTGCTGCAAGCTGGGAGAGCCCAAATCTGCAGCTGCGTTGCTGGCAGCAGTGGCTGTCCCAGTACTTATTGTCGTAGTGGTACCCAGCGTTCCTGATCCATTAGTGAATACTTTTGGTGGGCTTGTTAGCAAAGCCTCAGACTCTGCCAAGTTTTTCACTTGGTGCATCACCCCTTTGAGAAAGAAGAAATCTTTGTTTGGTGGGTTGGTCTGGGGTAGGGGCAGGGGAGGGGGTGGTAGAGATGTGGAGGCAGGAACAAGGGTGTTTGAAAACTGGGTGTTGAAAAGGGTGTAGAACTGAGTGTTCTTTGAACCTCTGCTTTAACTATGGCAGTATATGCTCACCCCACCCATCAATATTAAGCTTTAAAAGCAGTCCAATCTTTTCTTCAAAAAGTTAACCTACATAGTTTAAAAATAAAAAATTAGAGCAGTATGAACAGCAGCTGAAGAAACCCCAAGCACAAAGACTAACACAAAGACTTCCTGCCAAAGATTCATCATCAGTTTTCTCCAGTAAGACTTCCCATGTAATTTCAGTGAGCCATCTTCAGCCTAAGTGAGTTCACTAGTATCTAGTGAGCCTGTACAAACTTGTTTCGGATTCTAAAAACACAAGCGTGTCTCCTCCAGAGTCTGGGTCAGCTCCTCCCCAGTAATATGAGGACAGCTTGCACAGATTTGCCTTTATTATTCAAGAACAAGATTCAATTTTTACAGCTTGGGGAGAGTGGAGAGAGGGGGGTAAAGGACTTGGATTCTCCACAGACACATTTTTAAAATACTACATAAAGAGGTGAAGAGGAAAAAAAAAAGAAACCACAATTTACCTTCTCTTCTGAAGTAAACACTAAAAATGTCAGGTAACTTTTGCATTAAAATCTCTGCCATCTGCAGGGCTCCAACTACTATCTTAAGGTCTTGACTCGACAGCATGGAGGCAATATGACTAAAACAGATAATTTATTAGAATTAGCTTTGTCTTTTTTTTGGCTGAGTTTTTCTTTTTAAATCAAGTCAGTTCATCTTGCATACACAGCGCTGGAGACTGAAAGCAAACAAATTTCATAGTGCTTTTATCAAAGCTATCAATAAAAGGACTGAAACAGTTCTCTTCCCACCTATATCACTTTTACCAAGTTTTAACATGGCATAAAGGAGAGAGTGTCTTATAAATATGGTGCTGTGGAACTCAGTACTGTCTTTGAAAAACAATTCAGTTTATTTTCCAGTTGCATCCTCAGATCCCCAGCTTTATGTGTAACATGTAGGAGAGCTTTCATGAACAAAACCTAGCAGTTGAATGCTGTAAGTGTCTGTTATCGCTCATATTGTATTACCTCAAAAGTTATCTTGCCCTCAGAGAAGTTCATAGGCAAGGTTTAGAAATCAAAAAACCAATAAAGGTTAATATTAGACACTCCTAGTACACACAGCCAGAAGCCACCTAAGTTTCTAGTGAGAATGTCTAGCGTTGGCAACTATTGCAAAATCTACAATACAAAAAATTCCTGCAGAGCTGGCAGCCTCAGCTTTTGGAAAATAAATGAGACTTTTAAAGTATCATTTTGCCCTAAAAAAGATGATTCAAAAAAAAGTAATCATGTTTGAGCTGTAAGCTCAAAATTAATTTCATCTGTAGCAGTTAATGAACCCACCTTGAAACAGCATGGTTTTTCAGCACATCCTTCAGAAGTTCAGCATCAGCAAAATAAATTATCCTAAGAATTGCTCTAAGGCACTTGTGTCTAACAGCAGGTCCAGCTGAAGAACTATATACTTCATAAAGAACACCAAACAGTGTTTTGATAAAGGATTTTGCCAGTTCTGGGTCCTCTTTCATTAATTGTGCTCGAGCATCATCCTTCTTCAATTCCGAATGTCCACCTGTGAGAAGGTGCACAACGCATCACTGTACAGGTCTTTGCATCTCTGCTCTGATGATTACTTTCTTTTGTTAAAACTGATTTAAGTCAGCTCTTGAATTAAAAAGATAAAATTCAAGAACCAGAAATCAAAGTGAATAAGTAGGTACAAAACTTCCTCTTTTAAGGAGTTCAATATTTTTTTCTTCAGTTTTCTTATGTATTTCTGTATAATAGTAAGAAGCCCTCACAGAGTCTTCATTAAATAAAAGAGCTGTATGAATAGAACTATTTCAGAAATCCCAAGCCAGGAACACACCCAGCACCCTCCCAATTCAATACATTTTCAGGTGCCAGGAGGAGTTTATATATTAAAAAGCATACACGTCAACAGCAGGAGTTGTTATGAAACTTTCTTCATTCATGTAAATCAGAATAGTCTGAAGTTCCAAAGAAGCCATAAGAAATTTATTAGTTAAGCAGTAAACTGCTGCACAACCCAGCATAAATCAGCCACAGCTAGAGAGCCCAGGTGTTTCCCGAGCTGTACTTACTAGTGTTTGTATTGGCTAAAGGGTTTGGTTTTCGCTGAATGGCACGGGCTGTTCCAGTATCCTCATTTATTTGCTGCATAGAGTTAAAATCAATAGTATAGACACGCCCAAGCGTAGACAGGCTTATCTCATCCTCACCAACCTGATGAGCTGCCTAAAACCAAGGAAGAGTTTAAAATTAGGAAATCCCTAACAAACAGAAAGCTATATGAAAGGTGAGGAGAGGGGTAACACAGTAGGAAAACAATGACAGAAATACAGTAAGAACAGCGATTAAGTGATTTGGTGTGGCTGAACACCAAAATAGTGCAATATTACAGCAGAACGTTTGAGGAAACTTGTGGTTCTTACTTAGAAAGATCAAGAGTGATATTTTCAAAGACAGAAAGCACTCAATTCCCTATACAACCGCATGCAAATTTGAAAAGCATCACCACACAAATGTGTGGAATTACTACCTCTATTATTCGACTATCAATCCTGTTATACGGATGCCAGAGACCCCTGTCATCTCGCCATTGCCATATTGCACCATCTGTATTTTGTGCATTTCCTTTCTTTAGCATAGTATCAACAGCAAAGATTCCCTCTTTTGGCAGGCAAGGCATCAGTTCACTGTAAAGAATATTAAAACAGTATTTTACTAGAAGTATACAAACAAGTCCATCTAAGATGAAAACTGTTTCCCTTATTTTAGTGAAGTTTAGGACTTTAACATACCAACCAGACCCAAAACCTAGGACTGCAAGACTTACCAGATAAGAGAAGTAAGTTCATAAAGTTCTTGAGGACTTCGTGGAACAAGGTCAATTTGTTCTTGACAACTCCCATTTGAGGCTCCACAAAGGAGGAAGTGAAGCGTTTCTGCAATATCTATAAAAATTATTATTCATGAGACTGCCTGTATCAGATATGGATTCCATTTTCTGTTGGACACTACACAGCAGAGATAGTTACTACCCAAAGCAAACAGACAGTGGGCAGTAGGACAAAAGTGTTTCTCTGAACATTAAGAAATGTGTTTGTTCTCAGGGCTGGGGTTTGTGGCTTTTTTAGGGTTGTGTTTTTTCCTTTAAGGGACAACTAGGGGAAAAATACCACTCAAGATACAAGACAGAAGAAAACAGGGAAAGATACAGGGCAGTTGAAGTGGCAAGTCAAAATTTATGAGATGGAGCACAGAAAACAAGTGACGACTAACAGAGTTATACAACAGTTACTTTTGTTAATGCCTTCCCCTAGAAGAAGTATTTAAAGGACATGGTTCCCCCACATGGTAAAAACTAAGAAAAGAATTATTCAACTCGGGCTGGAATGAAAAGAGTTTGTGCAACCAATACAGACTTCAAATAAGGTGAGCACTGCCGTGACAACAGCTATAACTAGGAAAAGGGATAAAAACCCCTCTGGATAAAAGTTTTCAACACATTTAACTAAACTTTTTATCCCAAGGGAAACACAGTAAGAGAGAAAAATTAAAAGAACAGAATTTTTATATAATCAAGTGCACAGAGGTCCATATTGACTGTAGGCATTAACATGAACAGGCCCCCTAGAGCATGGAAAATAAGAACTTACTTTGCTTCATAAGCTGGACTGCAAGTGTGGGGCAGTTGGAGCACATCAGGGAGAACATGCGCACCACCATGATGAACATTCCTGAGCTCAGGATAGGAGGTGTCACAACCAAGAGCTGCTGGATATTTGTTAACAAGTCCTTGGAAGCAACCTGCTGCAGCAAGTTCTTCAGGAGGGAACAACAAAATAGAAAACATTAGTCTTTGCAAGGTGAGCCCTCAAGAGAAATGGGGTGGGGGGAGAAGAAAACAGAAATGCAACCCCATCAACACTCTTACCTCTTCATGCTGGAAGTTGTCCACTAGCCGTGCAAAACAGAGACAAGTGCTTTCAACAGACTTTTTGTCCTGTTTATAAAAAAGTTAAGTTTTGTTTGAATTGAAATTTTTTAACTTGCATTAGATCATCCTGTCATTTTGAGGCATTCATCAAATTTCTCCAAAAGTGCCAGTGTAATCACATTTTACACAACATTACAGCTCTGACTTTTAAATTCACTGACAGTCTAAACTGACCTCCTGATACAGCTGTGCTTCCTACATATTCCCCGGGAAACACCCCCCACTTGCAACACAAACACCTTTACGGACCTTTAGAGATTAATAAATTAATCCCTAATATTCTTTTTGGATTCCGCAAGGAGGAAACACTACAGAAAAGAGCTAGAAACCCAAAGTAACAGGGGATACAGATAATAAGCAGGAGTGAAGCCTACTCTTCTACAAACTACATGAAGCCTGATTTTGGTATTAGGCAACACAGCACAGCCATCACAGCAAATCTAAAGACATAAGTAAAGACTGCTCTGAAAGTAGCTCTAGTTAAAAGTTCAATGAAATGCTCAAAGAAGTTCATCTGAACATAATAAAACATTAACTGTAAGGGTGGCAGAGCACTGGAAGAGGTTAGCCTGAGAGATTAAGTCTCCATCCTTGGAGATACTTAAAAAGGAAAAAAACAAAACAAAAAAAACCCAACAAAAACAAACTAACAAACAAAAAACAAAACAAATCAAAAACCAACAAAAACCCCCCACATAAAACCAACAACCACCAAAAAAAAAATCAGCTGGACATGCTCCTGGGCAATCTGCTCTAGCTGACCTTGCAGGGGAGCTAGGACTAGGTAACAGAGCTCTCTTCCAACCTCAACTGTTCTGTTAAGAGCTAACTCAAGATTCTTTTCCAGAAAATTTCCACTTCAAAATTTCTTGAAATCTTACTTTGGTGGGTTGTAGCTTCTCTTGAGAGCAGGAATCAGTACTTGCCCCTACTACTGGTGAGAATGGCGCTTCCTGTTTCTAGAGTACAATCTAAAGCTGTCATTTGACTTCTCAGAAGCTGCCTCAAAGATTCAAGTAGTCTTTCAGCAAGATGATGTAGGCAAAATTAAGAATAGCACAAGAATACACAAAACCATTACCTGGAAGCTTCCATGTAGTTGCATTTTTTAACAAACAAAATACTTCTCCTTTTTCATATTTTTAACAGGGATCTGCCAACCAAGCAAATCACCAAAATCTCTTTTGGTGCACCAGTCATTTTAAGTGCTCATTTATGAACACAGCAGTATTGCAGGATATGTAGCCCTTAGGAGCCCCTTCATTTCAGATTCATCACTTCAAACTATTGTACAAAAGCAGGAACTTTTTTAAAATGCCATAAATGCTCCCAAAAAGTTAAAGCACAAAAAACCCACAAAAATTGAAACTAAAGCTGTTCTGAGTTTAAAGTGGGAGAGAATCTTGCAACCTATTTGTTAGGAAAAAAAATAAAAACAGTAATGCTACTGGACTCCCTCTTACTGATGTCCTTGTTCTTACAAGGACTACAAAACCACTACTCATGCTTTAAGTTAAAGTACCTTATTTGTCTTCTTTTATAAAATGTCACCTTTACAGAAACATAAAAGGTCCATATGTACATTGGGATATCACAACTTGACAGTATTGAAACCTAAAGTCAATTATCACCTGGCAAAGGTAAATAATACACAACAAAGACCCAGATATCTGGGGACATCTTTAAACTGCTTTCAGATCAAAATCAAAACGTTCCATTTTTTAACAGCTTCTTACCTGATGGGTTAACCTTTGTGTCAGCAGTGGCAAAGAGTCTGCCACAAAGTGAAACTCATCAGGTGTTATACTCTGGCAGCAGTTGGCAGCAATAGCTAGTGCATTCCTTTGTGCATTTATACTGAAGAATTCCAGATACAGCAAACAGTCTGCCAACCCACCCTATAATAAAACAAACATTTTCACTCAGTACTGCTAAAGACACAAAGTTGTTTCCTTACTTCATCTTCACAGATGATCAGTAGAGCTGGTAGAGGCAAAAATGCCTTGTTTTGTTTTTACTTACTGCCTGCAGAATGGCTTTACTGTGCCTGCGTGACAACATCTCCAGGGCTGTAAGCGCCTGCTCTGCCACATCAATGCACTGGATAACTTGCAGCTACAAGGAAACAAAAAAGCTCGTAGATCACTTTCTAAACCAATTTGCAAAAATAATCATCTTGATTAACACTGGGACATACAGCCTCTACTAAGACACATTTGCTGATGAAGCCAGCTGTGACCAAGCCTGCCGGTTTAAGGTTACCTCAGCTACAGAGCTACTCCAAGAGGCAACAGGTCATATAATTACACATTTCGTATGTTTGCAACACCAATCCGACAAAAAATTCTCAGTGAATCGGAGAGCACTTTTCAGTAAGGGTGGGAGCAAAGATTAAGCCTGGCTTTAGAAGCCTCTCATGCATTTTATATTATCTTGTAAGCCATGAAAAGAAGTCACCGTCTTAATGACATTTTCTGAAGTTAAAAGAAAAGATAAAATCCCCTCATACTATTTTATCACTGTTTTGATTTCATTTTACCTTTTCCAAGAAGACAGGAATTGCATCTACCACTACAGCAGATGATCTGGGAAGTGCTTCCATCATGTACGTTAAGGCCCGACATGCATGATTCATCTATTAAATACACAGATATTTGATTTTAAGTTCAGATGACACTTTTATATTTCAAAAGCTTCTTAAATATTACAAACTACTTACAATGTCAAAGTTGTGCTCCATCTGCAGCAGTGTTATCTGTTTAAAAAAAAAAGTATTGTTTGTTTAGAAAAATGTATCTAGATATCATCACAAAAAGGGTACAGATCACTACTGTAGCTTTTGACTCAGGATTTTAAATGTTGGTAGGAATTCCAAAAGAACCACTGCCTGTTCTTGAGCTATTCAAAAATTAATAGGACTATCAAAATTTAGCAAAACATCCTCTCAAAACCAAATAATAAGACAGATACACATACACACACTTAGAAGTAAGAACACGCTTAGAAGTAAGACAATATAAATAAACATGACTTAATTTAAGCAAGATATTGAGGGAAATATTATACCCTCCAATAGAAATCTGAGAGTAAATCTTTACCAAAGCTGGTACAACACTCTTGACTGGAAATCCTCCTAATGTTTCTTCATTTCCCATAACCAACAGCTGGCACATCTCAATCACTGCCTGTAGTTGCTGACTTTCATCAGTGGCTTGGAGACCTTGTAAAAGCTGTTGAGCTTTAGAACCTAGATATCCAGAAAAAAAATTTAGGAAAGAAGGTATTAGAAAGTGTTCAGGAGAACTGTTATGCTATACTTCTGCCAGAGTGGAAGACCAGAGATAGTTTGTTTTCCTCTGTATTTGTAGTTTCGTTTCCTTTCCCTGTCATAAAAAGGGGGAATAGGGAAGGGACACAAAATCTCACTCTTGGCTGCCTTTCCAGTGCAGACTGGTCAGCACAGGGGGTCCGCCACACTGCTCACCACAGCCATCTTGCCAGCCTACAGCAGGTGCCAGAACCCAAACCATCCCACCTTTGTGCAGCAAAGGACTTTGCAACACCCCCCAGATAACAGAGCACATGGAGCACCCATGAGACCCCATCCTCTTCCTGGCATGCAGTGTAACAGGCTGCCTCTGGCTCCCCTGGGAAGCCAGACTTGGACTACAAGGTACACATCTCATCCAGCTGCATAGCGCAGACCTGGTGCAACAAGTCTAAGGACCCACATTCTCACTGACACAACGTCTGAAGGAAATTCATTCTGTCTGAAACCTAAGACACTTTCGAAACTAAAACCGACGTAACATAGAACTGACATCTACTAATTGTTTTAAAGCTAGCTTAAGCATTTGTTTAAAGCTAGCAAAAAACCCGAGGGGGTTGGAGAGGTCTTTTGTTAAGCAGCCCATCATGCAAAAGAAAAAGATAAGGAAGGGGTGAAAAGGCAAGAACCCTCCCTTCCCCACCTAGAAGGGAACATTAAGATGCCCCAAAAAAGAAAAGCAAAGAAATACAGCTAAGGCAAATTTCTCTTCCTTAAAGGAAGACAAGCAAATTAAAATTGTTGACCAGTGGCCTAGCACTATCATGACATACAAGTCTCCAACATGTAAAATATTAAACTATGAAGCTAATACAAATATTAGATTTACTATTGGCTGAATTCTACTAGTCTGGAAGTGGAAAGAATTAAGTCAAATTAGACAAACTTTGCTTACTAGCTCCACTTCCAATTGTCCTGTGGAAGAGCTGCGACATCCGAGGACCAAGAGGGCCAAACAGGTGAGGAGGAAGACCCCTAGCCTCTAATAGAGCTAAAAGCAAACAGAGGATAACAGCCATTGTCAAAGCTTCTACGTATATTTTTAAAAGCTTAAATTCTGTGACGCTATCATTTAAGACTACTAGAATTTTGGTACTTTAAGAGTTAGGATTAGATGACTGCAGCTACCTCGATATCGAAAAAACACCAAAAAGATGACCTTTAACGAACAAGTAATTAATATATTTTTTTATATCAGAGTGTTAAAGTCCTTTATGAAGTCACCCGCTGAGTTTCCACGGTTGTGTATTTCACAGAAGTAATCTCATCTATTAAACTGTTATAAGCCTAGAGCCAGAACAGCAGATACATCAGGCTGTAATTTCAAATCTGAACTCAAACTACATAGGATATGTTAAGCTTATCTTCCATGTTTTCAGGACCTGCAGGCACTACTAATCTGACAAAAAAATGACAGTGAAAAACAGGTTTACAGCTTTATTTGCTGATGAGCAGGAGAGGAAAGAACTCTGCTAAGTATTAGCGGGTTTCTTTTTTGATTGATTTTCAACACTTTACAGTACTGTTACTTAAGCTAAACTAAGTGGGTGATTTTGATTTTTATTGCAGCAACCATGACTACTGCTGATCAATAAAATAGTCATTAATAGTGAAAACCAATTTAGCCCGGTATTTCTAATGCATACCTATACTTACTGAGAGCTAAAAGCAAGTGAACTGACACTGACAGGACTCATTTCTACATTAAATATCCAGATTAACAAAAACCTGTCATTTGCAAGGGAGATCATGATCTCAGGACTCCCTGCAATGTAGTAGCAAAATCCTTAGACCAGTTGCAGGACATACAAACTGAGTTTATACCTGTCATACTCTCTGGTTTTGAGAGACCAGACTCCTTTAGCCCAAGCACAAAAGCAAGCATTTTAAGAACATTCAGATTTTTTTTGATCAAAGCTTACAGCAACATGGGTATCAATGACAAGCACAAAAAAAATTGTTATCCAGAAGCAGGCAGAGTAAAGTAGGCCTAACCTGGCCTCTAAACTTAAAACATGCTTGCAAAGAATATTTTCATATTTGAGCTTACACACTTAATAAGACTGAGTTCTCAGTTCTCTCTNCACACCATTTAAATGAATAAGGACACTATCTCACCCCCTTCCAGATATTCTTCCATTTTTTGTGAATTAAGGCTTGTAAATCCCTACTTCAGAACTACTGTAAGCAAAAACACATTCACAGACAGTGAAACAAAATACAGCCTTCCCACTGAATGTCATATAGAATTTGTGTAGGTATGGTTATTTACAGGCTGCTAACTACGAGAAAGGTAAATTAGTAACAACTTTTATACCTTGTAGTCTTCCCATCTCAGAATCATCTGACTCACTCTCTCCAGAAGTTGTCATACCTACAGCTCCAGCAACAGAACTAGAAGCTAAAGAAACAGTAAGAGATTAATACAAGTTACAGTGTCTTTAAAGCCACAAAACTCACATCAAAGAAAGTCTTCGCCATCAAAAGCACACTCTGCATTTAACACTGCCACCAGCAAACTCCTGTACAACCTTCATTTTCAAACAGACCAGTCTAGAGGTCTAGTACTTTCCAAAAGCTGAAGAGAATGGCTTTATCAACACAAGATAATGAAAAAAAATACAGCTAGATCCATAAGACAGTTTCAGACAGATTTACCTGCATCCTTAATAAATGTATGCTTTTCTTAATTGAGTATTATTCTGTACTTAGTTTCCATTACTACTTCTTGTACTGATGTAGCCAGCTCTAAGCATAGAATGCTTAATATTTTCTAACATTCACCACAATTAGTGAACAGCTCCTTTGAACTCACTAATTAGGACCAGATGATAAAGTTATCATCTAACAGGACCGTGCAAGTAACAATATTCAACTTGGTCACAAACTTCTCCAGTACAAACATGCTTGCAATTTCAGCAGAGAATCTGTAGAATATTTATGAGTAGTTTCAACAGAGCTTTCACAGGTAAATGCATGCCTTCTGTATTCTGAACAGTTTGATGTCTTTTCAGTTGGCGGTAATTTATGTAGCATCAGCTGAAGTTACTTTTTTAAAAAACAGTAGCAGCTTGGAAACTAACATCTAGATTACTGGATATAGTTTGGATACTACAAAAAAGTGTAACTGAAACATGTACCAAATAGTCAAAAAATCATAATCAAATGTAAGGGTCCCTCTCACTCAAAAACCTTCCAGCATTATTTACCAACTTAAATTATTTATCTTCAGAACTTAATCAATTTAATATTTTTAAATGCAAAGAAGTTTATACCAGCAACTATGCTAAAAATTCTTCAGTTGGAATTTCTTCTTACCTGCAGCTCCCTGGGGAGGCTCATCTGTTCGTGCAGCTGAAGAATTAACTCCATCCTGGTTGTTGTCAGGATCAGCCATCTTCTCCTGTCGGCGAGCTTCAGCTGCTCCTCTTTTGCCCAGGCCAGAGCCTCGCCGACTAAAGGTTCAAAAAAACGAAGTTTCAGACATCATGAACTAAGGTAAGAGGTTTATTAAGAAAGCCTACTAAAGACTATATAATGTTTATGTACATCACTACCACAACATTGCACAAACAAGCAATTCATGTGAGAATCAATCTTCACAAAATTATCCAACCCTACTGTACACTCCCTGTCCTGCACCATGGCAGTGATTTGTTTACACTGAGGCATTACAGACAGGTCCTTACATTACACCTTTCAAGACCAGGCAGTCTACTAAAATATAGCAGTAAAAATGAGCAACCTTAAAGTGACTGCTAGTTATAAATCATATACACATTTGAGAAGGCTGATGATAGAGTAACCATCTTTAAAGAAGTTCTGAACTACTGAAAGCAAAAAGAGGACTCTGATATTCAACTTGGTTTTCAGTGGCAGAACAAGTTTGAGGGCATGAGCCTATTTAGATTTGCTGTTTTAAAACACTACCGCCACCATCACTACAAATACATATGCCTACAAAGTAAACAGTCAAATTCAAATGCGCACTTGACAACAGAATCAAGACTTCAGAAGTATTTTTTTTAATGGTGTGGAAGAGGGACAAGATGAAGTGCTGGGACTACTAAACATAGTCTAGGCATAAGAACAAAAATAAAGCTTGTTAAGGCTTCCTATGTCTAGTTCCAGAATATATGCAACTACAGAAGTTTATTGCATCACAGGACACATTAACTCTCCCCTCCCACTTAATCTACCAGCTATTTAAAATTACTAATTCAGGACTACTTCTCCTCTGCACCAGGAAGTACATTAAGTACTTAGATGCAGTTCAGATGAAACTGCTGACAAGCTGAGTCAGCTTAACAGTGCACCCTATTAAAACAGAGTCCTGTGTGGTACCATGAAGTCTTATTTTTCAAAACAATCATCTCTTTTACTATTCATAATGGACAGTAGTTCAGCACTACTGTCTGTCGTCTTAAACACCTCCCTAAGGACAGGATTACTTAAGTTTGTGATACTGGCTTTGGCTGTTTCTCTTCCTTCACCTCCACAGCTGAGGAACTTACTGGATGTCCAATGGTGACAAATTCTATGTGCTATCCATGATACTGGTGTACAGAGTAATCCAGCAGGCCTGAAAAGCTACAGCTACTTTTACAGTAGCCAAGTAAGAGATAGACAAGGCCAATTTTCATGCATGAAAATGACATGAATTCCAACTCACTGCAGTAATCAAGTTTCGTTTCCCTAAGTTTTACCTGGTGCTAGCACAGGAGCCCGTGGTCTTTTGCCGTGTGCTCCGCCGTAAACTGGGGAGCTCAGCAGGTGGTGATTCACTGCGCTTCTTTGTAGACTTTCTTAGACCTATGTAAAGAATTGAGAGTAAATCAGTCTTTAAATACACAGCAGTTCTACAAAGAAATTAAACTTTTGTGTACAGGAAACCTCCATGATGAAGAACAGCTTCTACATAAGAACCACGATAAGCCCAGATCAATTTTAGTCAGCTTACACTGAATTGCTGTACCAGTAAGAAAGATTCAGGCATTCACTTTTACTCATTGAGTTAAGTAATACTAAACTCCAAGTTTTTATGTAGGCACCTTTTCCTAAACTATATACTACAGCTATAGATCGCCTTTCTCATGCTAAAGGGTTATCACATTACAGGATACAAGTGTATTATTTCCACATTCAAACACTTAAAAGAAGATGCTTTAGCCTTGAACAGAAAAAAAAGAAACTATATTTCGAGAGGGAAGGCAGTGGTGGTTGCAATCTCAAATTTTAGTCAGTTTTATTCACACTAATATGGCTTAAAAATAACAGTCTTAAATCAGAACCATGCTCCCCTCCAGGAGTCAAGCACTGTCAGTGCTGAGATCTAGCCCACGTATCATTTGTGTTCCTATTTCAACGACACCACTTCAGCCCCTCTTACTGTCATAAGGCCACCCTTGACGTAAATAAGCAAGCACATCCTCACGGCTTTGGAAAAGGAGTTTCAGTGTTTAAATTACAGGTATTTGCACTGTTGAAAACTGACCCAATTGATAACAATTTGCTCTAGGTGACAAAGCCACTGTTCTAGTAACATCCCACCACAGAACCAAGTTAATCTTAAACACACAAAAACCCCACGCAATACAACATTCTCAGATGATTCTCAGCAAGCTTACTATCAGGTTGAAATATCCAATGGCAGCTTCCAAAGCAGAAAACTGATAATTTAGGGTGAAAATTAAGAATTTTTATCAGGCCCAGTTTGACATTGCAGCAATGCCACAATACCTCCACAATAAATAAATATAATAGAACATCATAACATTGAATTCAGACATATTATTACTAGAACAGATGTAAACAATTTTGAAGAGTAAGATCACTGCTCCCTCTTCTGGCAACAAAGCAGAAATGAAACATACTTAAGCATGCAATGCATTTGAGTTCAGAAGTTATCAAACTAGCTCCTATTTCCTTAATCCTAAAACATTCCAAGAATGCAGAGCTGTGGTACTGAGGGATGAAACAATAACTATGCAGCTTCTGACTGGATATTTAACAGAAAAGGAAAAGTGATCTAAAAAGCTACTACTGATCTGGCTAATAGTGTGTCCTTTCAAACACCACAGCATATCTGACCCAGAAACACAATGCTGTGTGCAGTTACATTCCATGCAGATGAAGGTTAACCTGATATTCACGTATTTACAACACACTTGGCTTAGCAACTCTAGAAATTTGGCAACCTCCAAGGAAATAACAGTGTTCTGTATTTAAAAGCCACCAAGCACTGAACTGAAGCAGGCCAGTCACCTGAATTCCCAGATGGTCTGTACATATAGAACATATATAACTTTTTCAAATATTCAAAAAGTAGTGGTATTTTTACTACATATGCTTTGAAACTAAAACTGTAAGTTGAAGTTACCACAACACAATGACTCCAACCCTCCTTACAGATAGTATACGTAAGATTTGGGGGTGGGAGGGGACAAGTGTGACAGGAGAAATCATAAGGTAGAGATACAAGACAAAACTCATTTGAAACGGTTGCAGAAGGATCCCATGCCATAGCTACACTTCTCAAGTACTTAGAAATACAAGGATACATGAAAGTTTCCCTAGAGCTGGTTGTACTTTACACTAGAAAATGCATGCATCAACTGGCACTAAGTACAGCACTGTATTACTCCACAGGTAAAATGTGTTTGCCCCACTGAGTTCAGAGAAGTACCTTCTCATATATAACACATATGGAAAACTAGGTTACTCAGTAACACTATTGTGAAATTCTAAGTGAAATGTACTTTTGCTTTACATTAGAAGAATAAACGAATCATCTTCATACAGTGGAAAAAAAAGGCCTATTTTCATCCTTTATGTCAGCTCACCATTTACTACTTCAAATCTGTGGGTAGTCATTTTCAAGCAGTCAGACCTAAATTAGGTAACTTCATATTAGCTTATTAATAGGCTATCAATGAGACACCACACATCCACTGTAAGTGAAGATTGCCTTAGCTTGTATCAAAACAGGATTTCTGCTAAAGGCAAGAATTGCACAAAGCAGCAGAGCAAGCATAACAGCTTACTGTTGTTTAACAGTATGGCACATCCATGTCTTATTTTCCCCAAATCAATCTCAAGATGTACAAAGTGCACATCTGACACACACTTTCTTGTTTTAGTATTCTGCCAGTCTGGTGAGTTGAGCTTGCTTAAGGGTCAGATGAGCACAGACACCATCAAGCAGTAGGGCAAAGATGCAATAAAATGGGTTGTCCTTTTCTGTAAGTGGCATTAAATTAGCTGAGCCATCTCTTTAAACTGAATTACCTCAGAGGGTTGTAGAGCATGTACAGTTACCCAGTTACTGCTTTGTGGTTGAGCTGCAGAATACATCACACCCTGAGCATCCAGAAGAGCTGAGCACATTTTCTCCTGCTGCTCAAGAACATTCTACCTGGCAGACCTTTGTACATTGTTTCTTTTCCCAAGTCTTTACTTTTCTGTCTCTGAGCATCTACCAGGGTAAAACTGAGTTTCCACCTCCCTCTATTAATTTTATAGCTAAAAGAGAAAGCAAAGAAAGTCTTCTCACAGCATGTTCCCTTCCTGCTGTTCAATGCCACTCTGCCCTTAAGAAGCCTTCTTAAATAATCAACTTTAAGTCAATCTTACCATCTGCATCTTTTGTAAATCCTTTGAGCTTCCCAATACCCTAACTTCAGGATGGCTAATTTCTTCAGACTGAGCCTTCTTCCTTGCACTCACATTGTCATTAAAATTTGGGATGGCCAGCACAGCCTCCAAACTGAAGGTTAGCCCTGTGTCTTCAGCAGTTGTAGGAGGCTAAAACTGGCAAGCATTCACCAGTAAATAGAGCACAACCAGTGTAAAGGAAAATGAGATTAAAGATGCCCTGTGTATGCCTGATGAAGGAAATATATACTGCCACAGACAGACAACAAGGGCTTTCAGAGGAATTAGTCTGATGTTCATCTCCAGAAGTTGTTTATTCAGCACTATTTCTGTAATATATAGAGCAATTCTCACAGACTCACAGAAAAGGTTGGGGTTGGAAGGGACCTTCAGAGATCATCTAGTCCAACTCCCCTGCTAGAGCAGGTTCATGTAAGCAGGTTCACTGGTCATGTCCAGGCAGGTTTTGAGTATCTCCAGAAAAGGAGACTCCATAGTCTCTCTGGGCAGCCTGTTCTACTGCTCTGTCACCCTCAAAGAGGTTTTTCCTCATATTCAGATAGAACTTCCTGTATTCAGTTTGTGTCCTCTGCTGCTTGTCCTGTTGCTGGGCACAACTGAAAAAAGACTCTGGCCCCATATCTCTTGAAAACCACCCTTGGAATATTTGTATGCATTGATAAGCCATCTTTTCTCCAGCCTAAACAGGCATAGATCTCTCAGCCTTTCCTCATAAGAGATGCTCCAGTCCCCTCATTACCTTCATAGTCTTTCACTGGACTTTTTCCAGTAGTTCCTTGCCTTCCTTAAACTGGGAGACCTGAACCGGACACAGCACTCCACGTGAGGCCTCATCAAAGCAGAGTAGAGGAGCAGGATCAACTCCATTATCTGTTAGCACTGCTCTTCCTAATGCACCCCAGGATTTTGTCGGCCCTTCTTAGCCACAAGGGCTCACTGCTGGCTCATGCACTGCCTGTTCTCCAGCAGGGCCCCCAGGTCCTTCTCCACAGGTCAGCCCCTAACCTGCACTGGTGTGTGAAGTTACTTCTCTCCACGTGCAGGACACTGCACTTGCCTTTGAACTTCATTAGGTTCCTCCCCACCCAACTCTTCAGCTTCTCCAGGTTTAACTTAGTGGCAGCACAGCCTCTGGTGTATTAGCCACACCTCTCACTTTTGTATCATCAGACTTGCTGAGGGCGCACTCTGCCCCCCCATGCAGGTCACTGATGAACCAGTAGAACAGGACTGGACCCAGTACTGACTGCTGGGGAACACTGCCAGCTACAGGCCTCCAACTGGACATTGCATTGCTGATCACAACCCTCTGAACTCCACCATTCAGTCAGTTCTCAACCCAATTCCTTGTCATTCACCCCACCCACACTTCCTGAGCTATCAGGATGCTACAGGAGACAGAGTCAAAAGCCGTGCTGAAATCAAGGTAGACAACATCAACTGCTTTCCCCTCATCTACTCAGCCAGCCATTCCATCACAGCAGACTATCAGACTGGCCAAGCGTTATTTCCCCTTGGTGAATCCATGTTGACCACTACTGATAACCTTCTTTTATTTTGCATGTTTAGAGCTGACATGCAGGATGAGCTCTTTCATCTTTCCAGGGATGGAGGTGAGGCTGTCCAGCCTATAGTTCCCTGCGTCCTCCTCCTTGCCCTTTCTGAAGTGACACTGGCTTTCCTCAGGCATCTCTGCTGTTCTCCATGACCTTTCAAAGATGATGGAAAGTGGCTTAGCAGTAACGTCTGCCAGCTCCCTCAACACTCATAGGTGCATCCCATCACGGGCCATGGATTTGTGGGTGTCAAGTTTACCTAAATGATCTCTAATCCAAACCCCTCAAAGAAAATCAGGTTTAAGCAACTCATTCAGCACCTGCAAAAACTTCAGAACTAAACTTCAGAATTAAAGCAGAAGTACAGGCTTTCTTATGGCAGACATATATTGCTTATGCCCTGACATCATCCTATTTTGCATGCCAAGCACTCATGTTTATGAGTCAGAAGGAAAATACATTCAAACAGGCTAAACCTGAAATAGCACAGCCTAGCAAATCAAAATAAAAAATCTAACAACTTCACATTTAAGCGTGTTTACTCGTCAGCAATTTTTTAAAGAATATTTTGTTGTGCAAAAGAAAAGTTTTGAATGCAGCTGTACTGCAATCACTTATTAAGTCTGAATGTACTACCCAAGTCAAAACAAAGTTAGTCAAACTTTCACAGTTCATAACCTAGAAAGCCCTTCATCTGCAGTTCAGAAAGGCAACCAGGAGTGATTTACTTGTTAGGACTGGAATTTTAGACTTCAGATTGGCTCCTGTGCAAGGCTGCTCTTCTAACCAACTGAGATAGAGTGAAAAGAGCTGTAGCAGGGGAAGGCAAGACAGCCTCCTGTCATTCTAATATTCCACCATTACCCTCCCTCAGTACCAACCTAGACATCCCCAGCTCTTACAGAAGCCCCACACAGCCAGTCACCACCATTAAACCAAGTATCTCCAAGCTAGCCATCTTACTGCCTCAATCCCAAATCCACAACTCCAAGGCTCTACCTACCATCATCCAAGCTAGCACAGTTACTCACAATCCCAAATAAACTAATTCAGAGCTATTTTCTGATTCTTTTCTCTTACCTCTGCCAAATCCCTCAAAGCCAGGAGTTACATACCATTTACACTCTGTGTTTAGGTTCCTGTGGCTTTTCAGTGCATACACCAATAACCTCCCTTGCCTCCCAGTCTCCAAGTATTAGGCAGAGACTTCTCAGGCAGGGACAGCTATCCTAAGTTATCCCATTCTCAACACTGTCCCAGGCACTCTTGCCAGCTTCTTCCTACTTAAGGGCCACAAGACAATACACAAAGGACAGCAAAGATTTCCCTAATAATGGAAACATAATTTAGCTTGATTTTATAGTGTTACATAATCGGTAACACGACTCGATTTGCAACACTGAAAAAGCCCCTACAACAGATACAGCTCGAAAAGGACATGAAAATAGTCAAATCACGACAACAAAATGAGAAACTTGCTTTCTTCCTCTCTTCCCCCTTTCGCCCGTGAAGAAATATTCAACTACTCAAATAGATGTGAAAAACTTTACTCTAGCCTATTTAATTATTCCAACATATTCTTTAGTTGTTATTCAGTGATGTCACTGCTCTGTTACAGAGACTGCTGAGTAGAGCTTAACATTCTGAAAGTCACCTGGGCTGGATTTAACACCTATTACCTATCCAGGAGGACTGGACAAGAAACCTCAGGGTAGTCTCCTCACTCTCCTCAAGCATGTGAAAAACTTCTAGAAAGATGGCAGCCATGCTTCTCCTCATTCTTCACTACAGGAGAGTAAGCCAGATCAGCTGCTCTTATTTTTCATTCAAAGATCACAACCTCTAAGAATGCTTCTTGTACTCCTTGAACTGCATCATCTCCAGAAGGGAACAGCATTGCATTCATATAGACATGACTGATCAGATGGGGCTTTGAGAACCTGGTGTAGTAGAAGGTGGCCCTGCCTGTGGCAGGGGGTTTGGAATGAGATGATCTTTAAGATCCCTTTCAACCCAAACCATTCTATGATTTTATGTTAGCCTGAATAATCCCCCCTCTCCTCCCACTTATTTTCCTAGAACCACTTCCACCCATCGTTTTTCCCCGAAGTTTTTGCAGTTGTTACGTTTGCTTTTTTGTTTATCTCCCACTAATTCTATAAGACCTATTTCAGACTTCTCCAAATGTGTTTCATAATATATACACCTATAAAAGCCTAAGTTTAAGCTTTTCATTTCTACACAGAATTACTATGACTTCTAAGGGCTTGTTTCCAGGTAGAAAGGTGTACACCTCAATTTCACCTAGATCACTCTTTGCCTTCCTGCTTTAGAAAGCTCCAGGGTGTTAATATTTGTGTGAGACATCACTTTCTCCTGGTTCCCTCATCATCTAAGGCTACTGGTCTGCTAAAGAAAATAAATTTGAACTTACCCATTCTTTCTCAAAAACCTACCCTGCTGGTTTATTTTCTTCATATTTTCATGATGCTTCTCAGCATCATGCAAAATGTGTGTTTTGTTAAAATACTTCAAATTTGTCCAAATAGTTTGAAAGTGTATGTCACACAAGCTTTCTCCTTTTCTAAAAGAAGACTAAGCTAACAGTAGTTATTATTGATTCCAAGATCACTTCAACCTGCTGTCAGAGAGCACTATTTGAAAGGCTGAGACTGTTTGAAAATATCATAGTTTAAGACTTCTGTTCTATGCTGAGCTCTTACAGTGATATTTGGTGATGAATAATATTTACTGAAAAAAGTTTTGCTGTAATCTATGGTAAAATAAAAAGGCACTAGACATTTTGGACTTCCTAATATCACCTGTTAGTACCTTTCCCCTCCCTCAAATTGAAATGTCATCTACAGAAAATAACTTGGTTCTCTATTGCATATAGAAACATCTCTCACCATGCTTTGCACCCCTTAGCAGTGACATTTTAGACACACACACATCCCTAAAGTCCCTACCAACTTGTTTTTGTCACACATATTTCAACATCTTATCTTCTGGCAAAAGACCTTTAGCTCTTCTATGAACTGAAAATTAAGTCAAAGCATCTTTCTCAGTACAGTCTTTGCAGTGACAGTTTAGGCTCACATTCTCAATGCTGTTTTTCAAGGTACACAACACACAAGCCCCCCTGACATTGTGCTATCCCACCATTCCCCTTCTCACTCCTTGATGAAGTTTTGTAACTTATCACATGAACTGCTCTCTTGCCTTCATCTTCTTGTTCGCTTGTTGGAGATAAAGTCTTTCTCCTCCCTGTTCCTTTTCTTCTTTGCCTGTAGCCTGACTTAGCTCAGAACTTGTTGGTCATTCCCACTGTTACCTGACTTCTACTCACTTCCCTCTCCTTCTACCCTGTGCAAATTCAGAGTTTTGATTCTGGAATTCATCACCTGGTAGCCTTGAATCATGGAGCAGGTAGAAAAAAAAAAACAACTTTGCTGTAAAGCAAATAACTCCTCTCTCCTTCCCAAATGCCATTCTTCATCTGTTAGGTTAGGTCATTCCAGAATCAATACTCCAGTCATGCACGTCATCCAAAACACACCTGTTAAATCTAATTGACCTATGGTGATTACACAGGAAGACACCCAGTTGCTTTTGATTATTTCACCTACTTCCTGCATTAGTATTAGCTATGGATGTGTCCCAGCTGGGACAACCTACTTGTGATCATGCCTAAGTAAAGGAACAACAGTAAGCAAGCTTAGGAATCCAACCTCTTACATCAAGTTTTAGAGAATATGTACAGTAAATAAATCATTCAGTACACAAATGCAGCAAAACACATTCTTAAAAAAAATTGTTCAAGACAACAGAGCTACAAGCATTATCAGCACACTAGCAAGCAGGTGCTCTGCTTGGAAACAGCCTACATTCCTCAGTGATCATGTTCAAGAACAGTAGCTGCTATTCAAACTCAGCACCAGAAAGAACCCATACTTTGTAAGAACAACTTAAAAGAAAGTGACTGATATCCCCAGCACTACCTACACCAGGTTTACAACATTACTGTTCTTAAACATCACAGATTCTCACAACAAGGAAAAATCAGGAAAGTAAAGTTTGAAAGAAGAAACCACATATGATCTATTTGCTTTCCAGCATTTATCATTCCCACTTCAGAACAGAAGACTTAAGAAAATGAGGGGGGAAAAAAAATCTGACAAAAGGAATATAATCAAGAGTGTTTTTTAACATATATGTCCCCATCACAGCACCCAATTACTTTGCATGAATTTTATTTTTAAAATCAATTTGCAAGACACAGAAGCAACTTAAATTTACAGAACACAGACTGAACTTAAATCATCTGCTTTAGCTGTAAATAGTTTCAGTCACAGCTTTACTTAACTCAGCAAAACATACTAAAAGTAAATTTTTCTAGGAAGATCCCAAGCAGCTTGAAAAAAAGAAGCATTTGTTTAGAAGATTTGATTTTAAAACATGTGTTTATTCTTCCAAAAAAGAACAACTTACTTGCTAGCTTAGCCTGTAGTCCTGAAGGTCCAGGTTTTGATGTCTCCGACTTGGAAGAGCCTGGTAGAGACAGTTTTGTTTTAGGGAGACTGACTTTTGGGCTGAATCGAGCAGCCCAGTCAAACTTTGAAGAGCCACCTGTTTTACTTGGTTCTTTGTCCCTGCTACTCCTTCTTGGACTGGGGCTGGATGCAGAACGGGAACGTCTAGCCTTACTCTGGTCCTTTCCCTGCTTCACTCTGGCGCCCTGAGGAACAGTAGAAGAAGCAGAGGCAACAGCAGAAGAGGAGGAGGAGGTGGAAGCTGAAGAAGAAGAATCGGTGATGGTGCTACACCCAGCTTTGGCTGAGGTCACCGATTTTGAAGCCAGCTTGGAGACTTTTGCTGACTTTTCTTCAGTGCCAGTTGATTCAACTGATGACCCACTCTTTATACAAGACAGATTCTCTGTCCTTTTCCTTTTCTGACTTCGGGAGCTACCAGCAGCTCCACCCTTTCTGGTGTGAGCCTTGCTTGTTGATGGCAATTGTGTAGACTTGGGCTGCTCTTGGTCTGAGTGTCTCCTCTTAGATTTAGTATGTGGCTTGTTAGTTTCCGAGGAAGCTTCAGTATGCTGAAGTGCTTTGGGTTTTTTAGCAGAGCTAGGAGAATTGGTCCTCCTGTAATCTGGACTAGCACTGCGTTTAACTCCTCGAGAATTGTCTTTCTTAGGCACTTGCCCCGTTTTTTGCTTTTCTGAAGTATTGACTCTCTCTGGATCTTCTTGTTGTGGTATTAAAACAGCAGATGAACTACAGCCTCTGTAGAAGTAAGCAGGAACAGCATTAGAGTTGAACTCAAGAAGCCTCAGTTCTAACAGTTTTGCATGATAAACGTTATCATTCTTTAATAACAAAGGAAACTGCATGTAAGAAACACTGTTGATTAAGTTTACACTGAAGCAAACACAAACCCCCACATGCTTGTATGAGAACAGTTATATCACACATATTTGCTAGCATAAAAACTAAGTAGATTGCAACATAAAAGCACAATACACCACCTTTTTAAAGAGGAAGTTATAACTTCAATAGATTTTACTTTTTTATATATATAGATCAGTATGTCAAACTGATTAAATCAAACAAAAAAAATCAAGTCATGAAACTATTAACTGAATGTTTGAGAATATAAGTTCCACAAGAGAGTAAGGAGTGTTCAGTAATGCATAACTAGTCATAACTGGATTCTAGTTCAAGAAAAGCTCTTAAAGAAAGGATAGTTTCTCATCAAATCTTTAAATTGATGTAGCGAATCACACACAAAAATGGCAGAATTCTCTTCTATGTGATAAAAAACTGTTCCAGTGCGTATATAGTGGAAGCATAAGAAGAACGGACAAGCAATACCAAGATGATTACCCTGAACACAGGTCTACTTTAGATTATTGCGTGTTTGAATTCATATTGGCCATTGCTCTAACCCCCCTGGGGCAATCTTCTCCCAACATGAAGCAGAAGAAGGGGAGAAAGACCTTGCAAGTATTCCAGGACTAGTTATGCAGAAATCATTTCCTCCCCATCACTGATGGAATGCTCTTAGTTGATGAATTAGAAAAAGAAAAAAAAAACCCAGAAATTGAAAACCTGAAATATATCCAGTGAAAGCAATACCTAGATTAGTTAAATATCTATTAGTCACATGTTTTATAAGAACTCTGTATAACTCAATAATTATACACAGTTTTGAAGTGCAGATAACACTGGTTAACATATGAATATGAAGCACAATTACCTTTTAGAAAAGTGTCCCTTGGACTGCTCAGAAGTAGTATTAGACTGCACTTTGGGTGTCTTTGAAATAGATTTTCTACTCTCAGGAGGGCTATGTGCCTTATGTTTTGCCTGCCCTAAATGTGACCTGTCAGCAGAAAGTCAAAACAGAAAGCTATCAGGATTCCAAGATACAGATACAGACCTGTAGGTGGAATATTGTTTATTTCTAGACCATTTACAAATATTCATTTACAGCTACAAACCTTTCCACATCAGCTCCTAATATTAAAGCAGCATTTCAAAAGAATCACCTGATGAAGTTACAAATCACTACCACTGTAACTGTTTTGCAAAGTACTCAATTATTTAGTCATTTTAAATGAATAAAACATCTTCTCACACCTGAGTTTTGCAGATAAATTCAGATCTTTCTGGTGTGCAAGATTACTGAATTATTCACTTAAGCATTAAGCTAGTACAGTAAAGCACAAGACTAGAGCACCTGTCAAAGATCTCTTCTCAAAACCAGATATATACTCAACTACCTCAAGATTCCACACATTAAGTCTTTATACAGTTATGAGTATTTACATCTTTGCTCTTCAGTTTAAAAAAAAAAAATCAAGTGCTCAGAATGGGAATGCAGCCAGCTCCATTTGGTAGGAAAGCTCAACCCTACCAGTTAATTTTCTGGCTGCAGATTTATCAGTTCAAAGGATTGAGAGCTGTTTGGTAACAGCCCAAGTAAGAGGAATGAAGAAATGTATACCACCAAGGAAGGCAGTCAAATGAGACAGGCAACTTGTGATGTCAGAGACAGGAACAAGTTTCACATAGATAAGCTGTAAGAGGTCTTCTAAGCTGCATGCAAAAAATGGTTTATTGTAGGAACTCTGACTGAAGTACAAAGATAATACTATACACCACGGATAAAATTTAAGACTTAAGTTACATCTTCATTTATTCCACATTTACCTTGAAACCCACTCAGAATCACCATCTGCAAGACTCAGAAGAGAGTGCTCATCAGCATTTAAAACAGGACAGTATAAATAATTGCTAAGGCAAGAGACATCTCACTTGCACTTTCCAGATAAAATGCACTTTTGACTCAGCTGTCACCTGGAAAACTCTACTGCACATATCCTACCTATCTATACAGAAGCCCCAAGAACCACTAACCTTTGAAAAACCTCAAACGAGTCTAGTATTAATGCTGAAAGAAGCAATGCTTCAAAGTTAAAGAACTGCCAATTACATGGTCATATGCTATAAATCCAGGCTTAGATACCCTTTGAGATGAGCTGTGCAAACATCCTCAAAAGCTATAGAGGATGGAGAGGAATGTGGACTTCCAATTTAAGTGTCCCGCTCCAACCCATGACCCCAACCATCACAAATTTTAGGCCAATAGACTAAGTGGAAGTGGTAAGAGTTCCACAAGCTTTGAAATAGATTCTTCCAATGAAATGCCAGTCTAGTAGAACAGGCAGAACTAAGTATACTACTGACCAGAAAGTTTCCCGATCCTCTTCAGGATTTCAACACAAACTTGAATCTTAGTGGAAAACAAGTACCAGGTCTAACCATCCAGATGATAATCACATGCTAATTCACTTATTAAAAAAGGACTGTTTTTCTTGATAACTTTCCTCCTTCTGAATTATTCTCATTTGGTCAGTTACTCAGATGAACGCACACAGACCGTACACATTCAACACTTTCTGTGCCCCATCTTTCTAAGAGCATGACAGTCTGGAAAGATTCAATTAACAGTATCTTCTCCACAATCCAGTAATTAATTTTTATTTATCATACTATAAGAAATATCGTTTACTATCAAAAGCAAGTGAAATAAAACAGTTATATCTTTAGGTCACAATAACAAACTCCATCAAGGCAAACCTGGGAATGTTTCACCTAATCTGGAGTGTTTGGATTTTCCTTTTCCCAACAAAAGATTAAGGCGTGAAATTTAATTTTCCCCATGAAATGTTTTTATTATGGGAGTAACAGACATTATTACATAATTTACACTTGGCAGGAATCTTGGGTTTTATGTAAGCTAAACTGATCAGGATTCATTTATTCTGAAGTATATTTTAAAAGGTTACTTTCCCATAAAGATTTTTGTTTTGCTTTAGATATTCACAAAACACAAAAACTGAAGAACTTTTCAACTAAAATACTGCTAAAGCAATACATGCAAAACATGCACTGAGGAGTTTCAACTTGTTTCAGACTCCTCCCCTTTCATGTTTAAACCCTTTGGATTCTTACAAGTTTTCCAAATACACTTTCATACCAATGTCCAATTTGTGAGGACTATTAAAGCTACAACCATATTTTGGGGATATGAACACATGCAAAGTATTAGCATCTGCTTTGCTTTCTCTATCCATCAAACTATCAGTACAAACAACCTTCTGAGCAGAAAGGTTATTCTAGAAACATGGCAAATGGGAAGTCACAACTGAAGAGAATTTTTAAATTTTTTTTTAAAACTGTGCTCTCACTTCTCACTCTGAGTTTAATCATTCACCTTGCATATATTGCAAAGAGAAGGTCCACAATACAATGGCAACTGTGCATGCAGTACCATGTCAGTCAACAGGAACATGACATGAACTCTCCTTCTCTAAGTTTTATACAAGAGCAAGAAGACTGAGAATTTGACTACAGGATTAACATAAAAACTTTAATCATACACCAACTAAAAAGTATCATTGTCCCAATTTATAGTGAAGTTGTGACAGTTTACTTAAGGTCTCCTTAAAAGTTAACTCTCATACAAAGGTAGTTAGAATAGCCTGTAGAGCTCAGAATGAGCAATGCTTGGAGAGCAATTAAGTGCTAAAAAAGATACATGTGCAGCTGGAAGGCTGATTTTTTTTAAGACTGTAAGCAACATGTACATTTGTCCATAATCCAAGGCTTTTCACCTGTAACTTACCATTACAAGCTCTTCAGTCTTTTCCATTAATGTATCATTCATTAAGAATCTTCATTCCAGCAACAAGTGTTTTGAGAGACTGAATATCTCATTAATGACAAAAAATGATGAGCTAAGTATTTATGAGCTTGCATTTGTCCATTTCCACTCTCAGGGGCAGCTTCAGAAAGATTGAGCTCTTGCTGCACCTTCAAGTAGTGTTTTGTAGGGGTTTTTTGTTTTCCTTCCCTCCCTCCCCAAACTTAAACACAGTTTCATAAACAACTCCAAGGCTTCATTCAACTGGGCAAAGCTGTCTGCTGATGCACATTTTAATTCACAAGCAGACAAAGTTTAGAGCTACACACATATAGAAGTTGACAAGCTAACCACCATTTAGCTTGCTGTGTTATATAAACAATATGGTGGAAAATGCCAGCCCTGAGCAAAACCATAATAAAGAACCAACTAGAACCTGTTCTCAGAGAGTTACTCTGTGCATATTAAAAAAAAAAAAAAACATATCTTTTGAAGTTAGTTAATAAACAAAGTGTTTAATCTAATGTTCCTCAGCAGCTGAGAGTGAGCTATTAAATGCTTCCAAACAAAGTCTGCAAAAACCATCCTTTTACTTCTGTCAAAAATGAGATTAAGAAAAAAGCAATAGCACAGATGAAAAAAAGCTGTGGAAAAACACCTACTTTCTCTCCTCAAAAATACTCCACCTCAAACATCATATTTAGTTTTTTACAGGTCTCAGGTAAGTTCTTACCAGTTAACATATCACCAAGACTAGTCCAAAAACAAATCCTGTTTAGAACAAAAGCAGTATAACTGACAAAAGCACTCTTTCTGCTCACACCAAAGTCCTGCAAGCACCCAACAACCATCTCATTCGTCATTTAGCCCTCAATTTGAAATACACACAAACATGTACATATTTTATTCCAAAACATTAAAATTTGCTTATAAAGTATCCTACTTCCATATATAACTCAACTGCAAAGCAGTCATTTATGTCAAATTGATATCCTACTTAAATACTGATACTCCTGAAGATTCCATAAGACTAATGTGCTAAAAGATAAGCACCACTGTCATTTAATGCCACTAATTAAAAAAAAAAAGAATTTTTTTACAGCACTAGTAAAAAACTTCTAGTACATGGGACCACTTCCATCACTCTACACCAACACAGGGAAACACTGCTCACAACTAAAAGGAACAATCAACTGCTCCATGTCCAGAAAAGATCTTATTGTGTGCCTCACAATACCAGTTTCAAATTGCTCCCATTCAAAGTAAATCCTATGGCATGACTGGGAACTAAGCCAGGAGAGCACAATTCTTCAACACACATGGTAACAACGTCAATATACAGTTAAGAAAATGACAGTAAGTACCTTCCACCCCCTCCTCCTACCCCTATGAAAAGAAAGCTTCATTAACACATCTGCTTTGGTTTACTGCTGCAAAGGGAAACTTTATCATCATTATTGCTTCCTGACAAACCTGCAAGGAGTCATCCTTCAGTGGCGAGTGCTCCAAGACACACTTCAGACAGGGCTCATGCTGTACAATTATAAAGGTGCCATCGTAACCGTAATTCTAAATAAGGAGGCAAACACTAAATACTTTTCAAAATGGTAGTAAAACCAGTAAGAACTATAATACCCACAAGAGCTGAAATTCATTCAAAGCACAAAGTTACAAACATCACTACTGACAACAGAAAGTGAAGAATCCCATTAGTTCAACTTCACCAAGGCCAATTTGTTTACATGCATACATGGGGAAGAAATGACACAACACCACCAGTTCACTGGTTTATATATCCCTTTTCAAATACAGACCCCTTTCCTCTTTTAGAGACAAGCACACATCACTGTTGCAGCACAAACTGGATATAAACAACATCTGTCTTTCTATACTTCTTTGAGCCTGGTCTCATTGTTTGTATTTTTAAAAAAATGCACTTCAAAATCAAACTCAAAGCTCCCATCAAGTTACTATGCTGAGTGTAAAATTGCGGGTAAAGCTCCAGCAGAAAACCATTACAGGCATCCCCTGCTCATGGTGACTCAAGTATTGATGTTATGGGGACATCAAACAAGCCCAGTCTACAGGAAAATGGGCTTGCATTGTTGCTTCCAGGTTAAACCACTCTGTCAATATTCAATGTAACAGGAGGGAGATTCTGCATTTAGAATAGACCCAAGAGAAGTTTGAAATTTCCAAGGTCTTCATGCAAGTGAACTGTAGCAGCTCAGCAAGTTAAATTGGCAACGTTTTAACAACAGACCTTTAAGCTGTAAAAGTATCAAAGATTATAGAAAGACGTACATTAGTATGTCTTGGCAGCACTATCGTTCTCCTCACTCCCTCTTTTTTGACACCTTTATCAACTAAAGTCTCTTGCATTCACTCCAGTCAGAGCATAAAAGAGATCGAGGTAACTCTAAGGCTATTACAAGGCCATCTGGCCATACGACATGCTTACCTTGGATTATTGGCCTTCACATACAAGTCTGAAATGATGAGTGACAAACTGCATAAACTCTCCAAGCTTTCGTCACTTAATTTGTATTTTGGAAATGCATGCACCTCAGCCACAAGAAAGCTTTAAGAAAAAGCTGCAGCATTTCCAGCATTGAGAAAGCTATTTATACAAAGCAGAAATGCAATCAAGTACACAAGTTCAGACAGTATTGAAACTTGTCCTTGCTTGAAGGGTTATGATTGCATATCTATGACCAAAGTGAAGTAACCTCCAACACTTCAGAAGGTGTGGCCCTTAAATCTGCTTACAAACTTTGTGGCTAATTTTAGGCATGAAGCAACAACCCTCTACAGAGTCACATTACTGTCTAATTCTCTCTGTTTTTTTAATTGGGATGGGGGGGGGCTGGGAGCTTTTCATCTTTGTGTATTGGTTTGTTGTTTATTGGGGGGGTAAGAAATACGTGGATCTAATAAAGCGGCTGAATAAAGTCTCACACTGTCTGTACAACATCAATAAGTAGTATGGATCAACAGAAGAAAATCTGTAAAGCAAGACAGTTGCCATTAAGGATCAGTGTCCACCATTTCTGTATTTCAATGATTTCTACTTCAAAGCATACCAGATTACAACCACAAGTGACTAGCATACACAAACTGCTCTCATAGATCACAACTTTCAATTCAGTTTCATCCAAAAAGATTCCAGTTCAAGTGCTCCAAGACCATTCCACGTTAGCCAAAACACAGCAGGTGAGGATGACTGATTGGCTTCAAAAGAACATTCCCAGCTCCAACTAAAATACTAACATAGATTCATCCCAAGTTCGCAGTTATTTGCACAATATTCGCGTATTATTGAAACTAGACTTTCCACAGTTTGTTTATTCTAAGTGATTTTACAGCTAAAACTGAAGAGTTTCACTTTTTACTAATGACAAATTCAAGAAAGACTAAAAATAAATTGCCTCGGGCATCCCAAAAAACCTGTTAATGTAAGAAAAGCTGTATTGTTTTTTGTTCAGTGTTTATTTGGGAGTTTTTTGGGGTTTTTTTAACTATAGCAGCCAAAGCAGTGTTTATCACCGGAGTACAGCAAGGCATAACAAGAAAAATCAAGCTGTGAACTCTAGACCCTCCTCTATACTGCTCAGCAGCAGAACTGAAACATACTATCCCACTGCATGCTAGATACATGGAAGGGTCAGTCCTGTGAGGTTTGTGTCCAAAGACACGCACTAGCTAAAGACTTATCTGAGAGCCTCTTTCCATGTCATCTACAAATTTTATAAGGACCTGACAGATCTATCTTACATTGGTCCTTGTACAATAGCCGTTTCTGCCCAGCACCTTATTAAAAAGGAGATGCTGATGACAGTAAAAGAAGATTAATTCATTTTAAATTTTATATTAACCAGCATGCTTAACCAGGCCTTTTTATAGGCTATGCCAGCTCAAAATGCTTGTTCAGAGATGCAAAGGCAGGGGAGGTCCTGTTCTAAAAGAGATCCAGATTCAAAGATGATTTTCAGCTCCTGCCATCCTCTTTACTTAAGCAAGGAGCTCTGGTTCTGATAAAGGTCTAACACAGTTTAAGAGTGCAATACACTCTCTTTCATGGAAGTCTGGCACAGATTTGGTGAGGACTGGAAGAGGTCCAGTCATTTAAGACAAGTGAATTTCAATCATTGTATGACAGTATAACAGATCACAATGCACCAAAACAGTGGATAAGTGACTTTCTTGAAAGAAAACAGTGCTACCCTTAAAATTCTTCAATTTGTCTGACTCACTGTGGAGCTTCTCCCTGGCATTCTGCTGTAAAACCTGAACTAATAATTGATGTCTGAAGAATTCCCCATCTCATCTCCAAATAACTTGCCTCCAATTCTTTATTCTAAGGAGATGTTTATTCGCCCCAGGTGAAGTTCAGTGTAAAAGGAAAAAGTTGGTAGGAAAATATCTAACTTAAACATCTGCTGAGACGCAGAGACAACATAGAATGGGCAGAAGGGAATTAAGGGCTCACTATGCCTCTATTAAAAGAAATATTCTCCAAAAACAAATTCTAGCTTACAAAATAATCAGCTACATAAGGCAGCAACTTCCCCCTCCGTATGCCACATTACTCCAAGGGAGAAGCCTTGTGTTTATCATCTGCTCCTCCACTTGTACAGTAGACTAGTTTAGAGAAAGTGAAGCTGCATTTTTCAGATTGAATTATTCTCCCTGAAGTTCCTTAGAAGTTGGCTTTCTTCACCTATTCAATAGTTATTCAACTTGTTCTCAGTTAGACTTATACTAGTAAGAAATACACCTCATCGTCATTAAAATTTATAGCCCAATTCCTTCCTAGTAAAAACCTTTTGTGCCACTGACCTGCAATATGTTATTGCTCATCCCAAAAATATCAAGCTCAAGGTACACATATTCAACAACTGCACCAGTAACATATCTGAGGGAGCAGAATACAGACAGATTTGCCTACCACCATACTACAACCTTTCTTCATTAGACTGATCTTTTAACAAAGTTAAAGAAACACATTTCCATACAGGCTTCACTCATGGCAGTAATAATAGTCATCCATGGGAAAGTTTTAAGGATCTTCTTTGTTCTGCACTGCAGAGGCAACCACTTACAAAACAAATACAATCTGGTCCACTTGCTTACTACATCAGGCATATTAAATGATGGCAAACTTTTTTTTCCGTAATTATTCAACAGCTGCACAGCATTTATAGGTAGCACAAAGGTAACAGAGTACCAGTTATTCACTCTTCTCGAAGAGGAACACAGATTTTCCCAGATTCCCAGTAACAAACTCTCCCTGTCATCCCTCTACCATATTTTTAATATCAGCGGAAGAGAGAGAAGGAAAAAATTTGTACTACCTGTGACTTATGGAAAACAGCTTTCTCCCCCTATAGCTTTACTACTGCTATTCTAGCTGAACAGGTAGTGAGTTATCCATGAGTTTATCTCACGCAGTAACAGTACAGGTAGCATTGCAGGGGTGAAAAGATTTTATGCAAGTTTCAATGCTTGGATATCAGGGTGGAAAATTCCCTAAAAAGGATTCTCTAAATCACATCAATTTCACTGTTACACATTTGAACACACTCATAGATAGCAGTCATACCTTCCTCCTACTGCGTCGTCTTGTGGCTGGGCCCCGGCAGTGTTCCTCTGTGAACGTCGCAGTGACCCCCCTGGATTGTTATTAGGCCGGTTGGACATTGGCACCTCTCTCCTGAAGGGACATACCCTTTCTAGACACTACCATTCACTGAAAGACAAGAGAGGAAAAGCCATAAGACATGTGGCATGAAGACTCACTGCCACGCCTCCAAAGGCAAATGTAAAATGCTACTGTTTAAGCAAAAACTGAAGACAAAAACTTTTAAACAACTTTTAGTTAAAAGACATGGACAAGGTTCTTGTCAAGAACATTTAGAACCTTGATACAGAGCAACCAGGCTTTGGCATATATAGCATACAGATGATCTACTGGACTAAATGACCTTTAAAGGTCCCTTCCAACCCAAACTACAAACTCCTCTATGATTTTGTGATGACACTTTTTTTTCTAGCAGGCTTCTCTAATTATAAGGAGACGGGACAAATGCAATTTAGGAGAATCTGTGTTTATCAACATTCAGGAAAAATTCAGTGCTTGATAGACAGCAACAGTATTCAAGTATTTTAACTTTCATTGTAGGAGATTATAAAGCCCATTTCAGGAATAAGCAGCAGTATTCATAACATAACTACAGTGCTTTCCAAACAGCTTCTTTCTCTAGTCTGATTTATGCAACTTTCATTTGCATACAGCAAGATATATAGTCATTCAGGAAAAAAGATCTAGCTTTATAATCAGGAAGTTTTGCTCATGAGAGCTAAATTAAAGAGAAAAGGTATTTCAGACAGAGGGATTAATGAGTGCACACAATTTAAAAAAAAAAAGTAACCTATGATGGCTTTGTTTTACAACTTGTGGAACTGCTTTGTGACTGCTAGAGGTCTACAGATATTATTTTGGTAGTTATTTATAGAAGACTACCATAACCCCCAGCCACAGTCCTCAGAAACAGACATATTTCAAGAACAAGCCTCACTTAATTCCTCAATGAAGAGAGGTGACTTCTGTATCCTGTGCTAAATTGGAATTTCCACGTAGAGCATAGCAACAGGACCATAACCAGCAAATCCAGTTTTAGTGTTTCTAATTTTGTGGAATCTGGTAAAAAACGGTATTTGCAGGGAAAAAAAAGAAGCTGTAAGAAGGAAAGTAACCCAAGTTTAAGAATTTAGTAGTCTATATGCTGATTTGGTACCTATTCTATCTAGAGCACAGTAAGCAGGAAGTCTGTCATGGAAAAGTTTAAAACGCTGCAGCCTCAGATTCAAATTCAAATGTCTCCAATGAAATAACTCTCAAGATCTGGCATTGTCAGTAAAGACAGTGAATAGCTGAACATAATTGTCTATTCTTCTGAAAAGGGCCTATAGAAGTGAACAAAGGGGACAGGAGGGGAAGGGGGGGCAAGAAAGAATCCTAAATGATGCAGTTCTACTGTAAGCCATAAGAAACCAGGCATATAAACTGGTATTATGCAAACCATTACCTCACATATGATGCTAAAAGGAACATGTATATCATCAAGACACTTGCGCAGTGCAGGAAATTATTGATCAGGATTCTGCTAGCTCAGATTCAGTCTTGCAACACTGTAATAATACAACCTAATACTGAAAGGTCACACTTAGCATGCCAGAAATACTTTAAATATTTCCAGGAATTGAATAAGAATACACATTAGGCAGAATTGCTCTCCATCCTAATCCCCACATCACAGGAGTCAAAAGCATCTTTTGAAAGTTTTTCATGTTCTTTGTACTATGAGGTCCAACACAGCAGCAAACAGCAAAAACAGAAAGTAAAATTAATCAACAAATCACTTTTACCTTCATTGGTTTGGTTGGGTTTTTTTTTTTTTACCTTTGGCTTAGGAACTTGAAAGAATATAAGTAAAGCACAAAATACACAAACCCACAAAATACAGTTGTTTGATGAACCTCTTAGCTAGAAGTCCTGATGACTAAGTTGAGAAAGCTATAAACACTACTACTCAAAAGGTGAACTTTCCCTCTTCACAATTGTTGCCTCTAACTCCTTAATCATAGCCAATATTCCAACAAACTTTTAAAGCTTTTCAGTAACATGTAACACCATCAATCTACAACTTCTTATACCGTAGAGCACAAAGATTTACAATGAAACAGAAAAAGCTTGCAACTGCTGGAAATCATGCCAGCTTGCTGATGTAGCCAGATCAGTCAAGCTGAGGAGATCTCAAGTTGTAGCATTCCCTTCAGACTAGCAATGCAAGAAACAAAGCATAGCATTAACCAGGCTGAAAGTCGACCAAGGGCCCAACGCTACCTAGGGGGTCCAGCTGAAGTCAATCACAGCCACTGTCAAATGTTATTGCACAGTCTCTTTTTATTTCCTTGTATTCAAACAACAAATGGAAAAAAAAAAAACAACCCACCTCTCTACTATCAGAAATGAGGCGCATTTTGTGCATTTTCTAAAAGGAGGGAGTAGTTTCCCCTTCTGCACAAAGGTCAGCTGGCATTGAAACTGTACTAATGTCAAACTTTCAGTCATACCACAAAATCATTGCCACAGAACTACTGTCTCACCTTGTACCAATTAAAATGTGCATTCCAGCGAGTTTCATTCTGCAAGGAGCAGTGCTCACTTGGACCTCTGCTAGGTTAGCCATGCACTTTCCCACCTAGGACCAGAAGATGAGCTTCTCCACACACCACCACAAGAGTCAGCTGAAGAAAACATCACACAGGCAATCCTGGCCCTCTCTAGGGAAACTTTAGTTTAATACTGATCTGAGTGTGCTGGTTTTGTCTGTGATAGACTTGAATTTACTCACAGTGGCATGTACAGGGCTATGTTTTGGATTTCTGTTGAACACAGCATTGATAATAGAGTACAGTGTTGATAATACAGATGTTTTTGTTATTGGTGAAAAGCTACACAGAGCCAAGGCCTTTTCTGCATTTGGTACTGTCAGTCATGCTGGTGAGGAGGCTTGAGGTACATGGGAGGTTGGGAGGAGACCTAGCCAGGAGAGGTGACCCAAAATGACCAAAGAGATATTCCAGACCACATGACTTCATACTCAGTATATAAAGCAGGAGGAAGAAGGAGGAAGGGGAAAACATTTGGAGTGATGGTGTTTGTCTTCCCAAGTCACCATTACCATGATGGGTCCTGCTCTCCTGGAGATGGCTGAACACCTGCCTGCCCACGGGAAGCAGTTAATTCTTTGTCTTGCTTTGTTTATATGCATGGCTTTTGCTTTTCCAATTAGATTGTCTTTATCTCAACCCAAAAGTTTTTCAGTTTTCACCTTTGCAATTCTCTTTCCAATCCCACTGGTGGGCGAGTGAGCAAGCAGCTGCCTGGTGCTCAATTGCTGGCTGGGATTAAACCATGACACAGGGTTAGCCAGACACTTGAAGTAGTCTGGGTTTAGAAGTTACGTAGCACAATGTGTTGTCATACACACGGTATTTTCAGCTGCGTGGAAAAATGAAATGACAATTGTTTTATCCTGTAAGGCATCTGTCAAGTCAAGATGATATCCGAAGTTATCTTCTATATTGAAACCTCTTGACTTAACTGCATTTCTTACTGTGTACTTGTTGCCATATGACTCCCAGTTTGATTTTAAATATAATGCAGCTTCATAATTCAGCTGTGACCTTTAGCATCAAAACATTAACTTAAGTCTCACTGCAAGCCACACAATACCATGAGCCCAGTTAGTCCAGTAATGAAGAGATATTTTCACAACTGTGCCTTCTACATCCTGAAATAAGAGAAGAGCCCAGAGGTTCCTAAATCTGTTCTCATTCATACTTGTCCCTCTGAGTCTCACTCCAAGCACTTGGCCTCTTCCTTCCCATTGTCAGATACCTACATTCAAAGGAAACGTGCAACTCAGCAGAGATCAGCCGAATGCGCCAGTGCAGTCCTGCCAGATTTTAAGGCAATTTCCTCAACTTCACTGATTCTTCCTCACACCCACAATAAGAAAAAGCTACAACCATCCATCAGACCTCCATGCTTCCACAATAGACAATACTATTGAGGAATTTTTAAGCTCAGGTTAGAAGGTCCCCTTCTAACATAAAGTTATTTGCACACAAGCCTTTTTAGTTAATGTTTCATAGCTCCATATTCCTAGCTATGATGCCAAAGCATGGGCCTGCAGAAGCTCTCATCATAAGCAGACTCTTCGGAATGAGGATAAATTTCAAAAGCCAGCATTTCCAATAAACCCACGACATATCTTCTGAAGCCATGTAACAACACTGGTATCTAGTGCTTATTATGCTGCATAGTATTCTTGAGTTTTAGCAAACACTATTTGATTACTATTTAGAGTCATCTTCATTATTGTACAGGAAAGCAACTAGAATTAGTTTCTGTAGACCTAACATACCCATTGCACACACTATAGCTAATGTATAATCAACATATTGCTTGGAGAGGTTCTACAGGAACACAAGACAAAAACCACCTGTTAACTTGCAGTGAAGCCTTCAACCTTCTTGTGGAGAAGCCACCAGGAAATGACTAACATGCTTCCATGTTTTTGAAGCAAACTGAGAAAACAGAGAACTACACAAAAAGCCTGTATCAGCCTTTACTTAGCATCCAAATCACTCCCTGAAAGATACTAGGAACTGTAATGTAGCTACCCTGACACAGGCTACTGTGAGAAAAAGACAATGAGTAAACTGAAGGACTCCAGCACACTCTAGGGCCACTAACAGGGTAACAAGGCAAACCAGCACCAATACCTGTAAAAAATGAACTGAACTCTTCCACAAGGGCCTTCTTAATCTACTTGCATGAGCTCTAAAACTTGTTTGTTCGGGGTGTTTGTTTGGTTTGGATTTGTTTTGGGTGGTGGTTTTGCTTTTTGTCTGGGGTTTTTTTTAAGTTCTTTGCAAGAATCTTGGTAATGCAAGAATTTTTTCAGACTCTTGCACTCTCCTGAGTATTTTGGGATATGCCTAACACCTCTGCCTATAATGCTCCATTATAACATCTACTATCTGCTTGGAGTTGAGCTAAGTACACTGGTCAGCACCCTTCCTCTCTCGTACTTTAGCCCAAAAAAACCAGTGCCTTATTTAATGATGCTGCAGCAATCCAGCTCCTCAAAACTGCACACACTTACTGCCCTGAAGTCATTATTAGGCAAAGGAGGGGGGGGGGGGGGAGGGAGAGAAGGAAAAGACAGGAGAATGTTTATATGCCTTGCAAGTTCAGAACATTTTCTTCCAGCATGTTGCACATCTTGCCAGCCAGAACCCAGAGTTCAGTGTACATACCAGAAAATATTAAGCCTAATAAGACTTCAGATTTGTATTAATTTACTTCAATGTAGACAACATTAATTTACTTGATCAGCTGTTTCTGTGATAAATCTAGTCACTTAAGATGGAAACAACACACTAAATATATAAGCATATAACGCATTTAAGAGTTCAGACTTCAATTGTGACTAAACTGAAGAAATTACTGCCTACGGTTTAGTAACTGCTGAATTGTTTCAGATTTACATCATTTTCAACTGATCTCAGCTGCACCTCATTTCTGCTCACTGTTCACAAGGTTCTCATTTACCTGCAGACATACACACCTATTTACTTGCCTTACAAGTAAGCACTTGCAAGTACTCAATTACTACTTCTACTTCAACAGCTGACTTAAATTAAGATGACTTTTTAGTCCAGGGAATTGCTTTAAACTCAGTCTTCTGCAGCTGATTTTGACACAATATTCTCCCTCCCTAAACTCTCCAAATTCAAGAGTTATTCAGTCACCCTTGTTCTTTTCCAACTAAGATCCTCACCTTCAAACAGATTTTAAAGCTCCATGCAGGCAGAAGTTTGTATTTTCAGTTTAGCAGTCTCTTGTCCCTTCTGGTTGTCAAAGTAGCTCATGGAAGAATTTTAGGGAGTGGATACAATAACATACTGAAAACTTCCTAGAAACATTTTCTGCAACATGTCCTAAATTCTCATCACCCCTCCCTTCTTCCTGACAGTAAATTTCTATACACAAACAAGGGAAAAATGTATTCTCCCATGAGCTACAAGGAGCTGTAAGGCACAGTAAGGTGTATACATTATTCAGCGGCATGAAACCATTGAGCCTTAAGAAAATGACAAACTTTTCTTCTTTCAACACAGGAAGACCAAGCTAACATTTGATTTCCTTATCTGCTTCCATTTCTACCTTCTCCACATGAATAGCCATAAGTTGTCTACATGATTCAAAGATGCCAGAGTACACTAAGGCTTCCTTGCTGCACCGCATTTATGTAAAACTCACATGGTGACGTTTATCAGAATAACTTCCTCTGATACAGAAGCCACACAAAATTATATTGAATCACATATTAGGCTGGACTGTATTCTTTTTGTACTCTCCTTGTCCAAAGCTAGAGAAGAATCAGAGAACTACACACACAGAACTGCATGCACAGACACCCTAACTAGAGCAAATTCAGTACATACATAAAAATCTCCAGGACAAACAAGATTCTAATGACATAACATAACTTCATTGCTACGAAGACAGAAAAGCAGGTCACAAGAAAGTTTCTTCTGGAAACAAGCATGTACAGTTGTAAGCAAAAAGATTTCTACAACTGGCACAAAATTTCTACATTTTTGTGTATCACTTTTGTCACTTCTTTTTGAAGACATTAATAAGGTATCGATGGGAAGACAAGCAGAGTTTAACAGCATTCAGAGGGAAACTCCTCTCCAGACCAAAGGCTTTTTTGATGCAGAGTTCAACTGAAGTACAAGAGTTAAGTCAGAATTATTATTATTGGCTGGAAAGAATCTCTTGAGATTATCTGGTCCAACCACCTGCTGAAAGTAGGACCTCAAATTACATTAGACAGTTCTCATTCTGAGAAGTGACAGTTGCCAACCATGATGACAAAATACAGAGTCCTGAGCAAGAGGTCAATCACAAGAGGTACCCTGAACAAAGGGGAAAGGGAAACAAAAAAATCACAAAGTGAGATATCAAAGCATCACCATATATAAAAGTATGCAAAGAAGACACTAACAAGAATATCAGAAACTTTAAAAAGTCATGCAATAGATGTCAGTTCAAGTAACCTGAGTTCTCAGATCTGTGTAAGATGTACACATAGCCAAGGACACAAACCCCATCCCTTCCAAGGACAACTGCTCTGAGAGAAGAGCTAACTATGGCCCAGCTCCTCACTGCAATCACACAGAGCTCAGAAAGCCCTCCCTTCCTCCCCTTCGGTTCCTCAAAAGCACAATCCAGTAACCTGGACTAAGAGGAGAAAATAAGACAAATGGGCATGTAAGCTACAAACTTCAAAGGAGTCCAGTCTCTGAAGATTACAGATGTAGGACCACCTCATATGCCCATTTTTACACTGAGTAACTTTAGACAATACATAAACTGTTAGTCAGGGAAAATTTTTCCAAACTGCCAACAAAGGGGAAAAAAATTTCAGTAAAATATTTTTCCTAGGTTCATTTACAGTGGAAGAATTATTTTTAATTCAGCTTCTCTGGAATCACTGGAGTGATTTCAACATAAAGAAAAATAATAAAATAAATCAGTCAAGGAACAGGAGTTATTCCCTGTTCCACTGACTTTACAACAAACATCCAGCAGAAAATTATGGCAAACTTTGGGCCTTGCTGCATTAGGAAGTCAGCTTTCCCTTTCCCAGGCTTTCAAGAAACCAGCCCTTGCCTACCCTTCTAATCAAAACAGTGGCAGTGCTGAAGGCCACCCTCACAAAACAGCAAAATGAGTGGCTAAGAGCCTGAAAGGATGTATCCACCAGGTAAGTCTCTAGACTGCATTTATGTGTATATGTCTAATGACATAGAGACAAATGGGCATGAAAAAGGAAGGGAGAAGAGCAAAAAAAAAATCTTTATTTGTGATCTCATACTGCTACCTGGCAGTTCAACTACTCATTATCTGCAACTAGAAGATTTACAAGTTCCCACAGGTGATAAGAACACTGAGAACACCTCTGAAAAGATGCAGAGCACTACTTGCTAGAGGAATGCCCAGGTTGACAGGACTGTGTGATTCAAAAGGTCATCCATGCCAGGACCCCAAGCAAGCAAAGTAGCACTTACCTACTGACTTTTGTCTAGTGAGAGGACTGGAAGATATGAGAGGTCAAGTATTGTTTAAGGAAAAATCTAAATACATGTATCACACGTTCCAGTGCTGCTAAGAACAGTTTTGTCACAATGACTGAATTGCAGAATCTGAACAGTCCCCCCTGCTTCAAGCAGGCCAATTGAATTAAAGTCTGAGACTGCAGAGACCTTTCACTGAACCTGGTAAGGGAAAATCAAACTAAAGACTTCTTCAGGGACCTGGAAGAAACTTAAAAACTTGTTCCATTAAGATTACAGAAAACTGACACCCATCACTACTTTAGAAATAAAACAATGGATTGGCCTTTATGCCACAGCCAAAACCTCAGTAAGTCCTTCTGGGTTGTGGAAAAGTCAAATTGAAATAGCAAATGGGGCACTACTCAAAACGACAGAGAAGTTCAGGTACCACTGGCAGTCAACAACACAACTAAATTGTCAGCTGAAGAACCAAGAGAAACCTACGGATGGAGGGGAGGGCCACAAAGTAGCTAAAAAAAATTTAAAAACTAAACACCTCCAGAGGTTAGACAGCAGAACGTTCCCATGCATCTGAACAGCTTAAAGGAACAAAAAAACTCAAGCTTGTACAGGATACCAGGGCAAGCTCAGGTATCTCAGGTCTGATTGTACAACTGGTCCTCCCAGTTCATGGTACACAGGATCCACAGCTTCATTTCATTACTGAAGAAAACCAATCACCGTATTTGTGCACTAAGAAATTAAAACCAGGTCTAAATCTTAACTGAACTCTTGCAAGGTGGTTGAGGGGGCTACCTAACGTTAAGACAGTAAAAACCTTTACTCCTATGCTCCAGAAATTTCAGTCTGAGGAGAAAAATTAAAGGAGTTGCATTGAACAAATATAACGGTCTCTTGAGGGCATCCCTCTTCAGTTCTGCCACATCACTGCTTTCTTTCTCTTATGTTCATCAAGGACTGAAATATTACAATTTGTGTCACTCTTTGGACTGCACTTTGGTTCACAAAACAAGTGTCAGTCAGATCTTTGATCCTCATCCAAAGGAGAAGTTAGGGAAAAATAGAAAGCATTTCAGTTTTTTTCTCTTGCTTCTCCGTAGTTTTACATTATGTATTGAAAGTGTTGTCAACAGCAACTATTCCTCTTGCTTTTGAGTGCATCACTAATAGAGTTAACTACAAAAATAATCTCCTAGAACATTTACTCACTACTTCATTCAAAGAATTTGCCCTTGAAAAAAAATTCAAATATTAAAGTTGCTCTTCTCCAAATAAACCAAATTTGATACCTTTCCATATCACTGTTTCTAACACGTCCAAACTCGCTCAGTGTAAGTTTTCCTCTAGTGCACGGTTTGACTTGAATTCATTAACAAAGGAAGGGAATGTTCTCACTGTGGCAGAGGGCCAGGACTCAAAGCTTCAAGAAAATATTTTCATGTTCAAAACACCTGTAGTTTCTCAGTCTGAATTCAGTGTTCTATATTATTTTGTCTTTTTAACCAGCTAAACATTAAGTTCTGTTGCATAATTCAGCTAACTCTGCAGCAGTTAATTTTTTTACTACAGAGATATAAAGATTATCAAAAGCGTAAGAATCCAGAAACTCTTGAGTCCATCTATATCAAGGAAAAGAACAGTCTGATCTGGATGGCTGCAAGTCAGCCAGAGACAGCTCGGCTTAAGAAGCAGTCCAGAGGTATTTAAGCCACGTCAGTAACACAAAAGATTTGTTAGACCACACAGAGAACAGGAACACACAAACACAGAAAATGTTAGCTGCAAAATACTGAACCACATTTCATATCTTTGTTGACAGATCTTTTTCCCTTTTAGCACAGCAATGGGAAAGAAAGCAAAAAGTGAGGAACAAACAGGTTCAAAATTTCTTCTTCTGTACACTTGTGTCACAGAGCAAAATTTTTCTGCCAAATCAGTCCTACAGCAAGAACTTGACTTCACCTCTACAGGATCTTTAAAACTACTGTTACATACTGACAAGCTGCTCCAAGCAAAGTCTACGCTATGAGAGCCTCAGGATGTAATTCTGCTACCTTAATAAAAGTGTAGTTTCAACCTGTTAATAACAATGGAAATAACAGCTCTTTTGTTTTTTAAAATTAAACAAAAGCAACTCTCTCCAACAGAAAAGAACATATTTTCCAACAGCCAAATTATGACCAAAACTTTGCTGTTTGTACTGAGAGTGAACTCCATTTCTTGCAGACTTTAAAAAAAAAAAAAAAACATAATAAGCAATAGAGGTAAAATCTTACCTGATCTTCATTTTCAGCTTCTCTAGAAATCCTTGTTTATTAGGAGCCAAAAGTCACTATCTGTACAGTGGCTTAAACTTTCACTAACATCATAATAAATAAAAAAAAACCAAAACCAACCAAAAAAACACTGTCTGGCAAGAATGAAGGAGAAGACTCTATTCAGTGGAATGAGGAACTTTCACCTTCTGTGAGACAACGGGAATCGAAGCACAGAATCCTTCATGAAGTGCAGATCCATGACACTGCCAGAAAAGAAGGCAAGCTAGAAACAGGTGGTCCAGCTAAGACCAAGTAAAACAGGTGTGACAAAGTTAGGAGGGGCCATTTATTACCAGCAAAAAAAAAGAAAAAAAAATCAGCTCAGCGATTTGTACAAATTTCAACTTAGTAGCTTATTTCAGTACTTTTATGCAAGTGAACCAAGAACTACTCAAAACCATCACCCACTCTAAATCTGCCCTGCCCAATGCTTAATGCCCAGCTGCCTTTGAGCTGCATAGCTCCATTTACTTACAACACTGAGTCTGAATGCAGAAACCTACTGCTCCAACACCAAGCCTCTTCCCTATTCTAATGCCATAGACCAGATGGTGCCTTATTTGCAGTTTGCCATTCACCTGCATCTGGTACAGCCCTTAAGCAAAACCAAGTGTAACAGCACAAGACAAATACTGATATGGTACATAGCCATGTCCTACCTGCAGAGCCTGTTAGACAATACATGCCCCAAGTTGCAGCATGGAAGGTTTTCTGAGACCTGCCACATTCCTAATCAACTTTTGCCAAGCTGTCTTAAATTACCAAGAGACCTAGTGAGCTCTAGTGAGTGGCTAGTAAAACATGGTTTGGTCACCCAAAGTCTAAATTAACACAAGATGATCTCTGCAATCTCCTACACAACTAGAAGGGGAAAGGCAAAAACAAAAAAAAATGAAAGCAAAGAACTTTAATTAGCCACTAGACTGAAGGAATTCAGAGACTAGATGTTACAGAAGTTACTGCTGGAAGAAGAAACACGAAAACCAGTTGACTTGTATAAGTGGATTAGAAAAGTGTGCCACAGAGGAACTCAAGACCACAGGTCTAAGGGTACTACGAAAAGATGGTAAAGAAGCAGGAGACTGGGTCTTCATTTTGTTAATATTCAGCTTCAGCTCTAAACCAGTCTACAAAAAACTGTTCAGTAATACTCGTATGTCTTAAAGAAAAAAACTACAAAGATAAAAACAAAAATTTAAAAAAATAACTTGTTTCCAAAGCCAGGTAGAAGGTACTCATCTGTTTACTACTCACCTAAAATGGGTCCTCATATTTTTGCATCTTCAAAATATAATTTAGACAAGTTTGGGACAAATCAGGAGGTTTTCAGGAGTTTTCCTGTTGTTTTTCTAATCACTGATACCTAGCACTGACTCAGGCTACTGGCTGTTGAGGCTTCCTTTCCCACACCGGCTCAAGCAGGTTATGCTGTCGTCCTGAACAGAGACTTCATCCAAATGCTACACTAAAAAGGTCACAGGCCTAATGCATAGCAAGATTCCTACACCACATGACACAATCTGGGAAATGGTTTAATTGCAGTTGTTGAGGAAGAAATCCAATTAAAACAGGTTAAGTTTCCGGCTTCCTCAGCACTGGATCTGCATATGGATCTTTTGCTATCACAAGAATACTGTAACAACAAACAAAGGGATTAAAACACATCTAAGTTTTCTAAATTGGGCAGTGCTCAAACCAGCAGCACCTTGGAATTATGTGCCACAGACATCTTCTCAACCACAGAAAAACATTATACATTTACATTATATCTTACAGTGATGCAGTTAGGAGCAAGCTCCAATATACATACCAAATTACTGACACAGACACAATTAAAGACATTTACCTTGTATGAAATCATGAACCAAACTGCCTACCAGGTATCTGTATAAACAGAAGTTCTTTGTAAAGCTGAACAAAAGGAAGTCACAACCCAAGAAACACCTGTTAAACACTAAGGATTAAGCTGTCTTTAAACTGATCCTATCAATGATAAGATCATGACTTGACAGCGTTCAGAGCTATTCTTTCATGTTAAATACATGGAACAACACACAGTATTAGCTCCCACAACTGTATTTTAGGAAGGTTCCAATTTTTACAGTCATGGAAAAAGTTGTCAAAAGCTAGAGCTTTATGAAGGAATTAAACAACTTTATGGCACACTTTATTGACAAGTGTCTACTCCACTCTGCACGTTTACACCTTCTCAGTGCTCCATAAATAAAACGAGGGAATGAATGTTGTGGGAACAAGGCGCTGTACATGATGCTGAACTTGAGCAAAACTAACTATTAGAGCTCCTTCAAGTGCTTTTTTAGCAGGATGCCAAACTTAGTCTCAGTTTTAAACTAGACAAGAACTCAACATCACCAAATACACAGAAAAGTCCGCTACAAATTCCTCTCTTCCTTCCCTTATGTGCAAGTACCACCAGGACTTTTTTCTGCTTTACCTCACCAGTGATTATTACCTCATCTTTCCTAGGTTACCCACACACTTTTCTTGAACAACTGTAACTATACCCATATGTTACAGCTCACAAGACTAACAACTAACACTGATGAGGCATTTTTCCTAGGGTCCTAGCATGGCCAGGTTTGTCAAAGCCTGAATTCCTCGTCAATAGTCAATCACTTCAGAGTTGGAAGAAAGGCTCCTTACATTTCTGCCAACAAGATGTTCCAACAGGTACTGCCTAAGTCTGTTCAATGCTTTTTGTTACTTTCCAGCTAAACTGCTGCTCTCTGACGTACTGATTCACAGACTAATACAGAACACTTATCAGAACACAGTCTCTTCACCACCCTGAGACACTCATAAAAGAGCAAGCAGAGCTGTAAGTTTTCTATAGCTTGATCAAAATTATTATTTAAGAAGTAGCTATTACAATAGCTGGTTTGATAAGCCTTTGCTCTTGCAATTTGCTCTGTGACACAATCAGAATACTCAGAGTTGTCTCCTATACAGGTGACCTTTCATCCAACACTAATGATTAACTATGCTTTACGAGCAAACCTACAACCTACTGCCCACCCCCAAACACCACATTCATTTTGGCCTTGTCTAGGACTGAAACAGAATATGGTGATAAAGAGAGGAAACAAACACAGTGTTTCTTCTAAGTGCTTTGTGTATACATCAGTGATATAATACCTTGAAGCAAACAACGCATCCATCTTGCTACACTCCTAAAATATGTTTTAGCAAATGTGAAAATAATCCCATACTGTTAATATGACACTGAATTGGAAGCAAAGTTCACTCAACTCCCATGCAAGATTTCTTGCCTTTCTGGTTTGATTTCATGGTTTAGATTTTTTTCTTTACAAAATATCCTTAAGACACTCCAAAACTACTCCACATCATCCTCTTTACTCTTTATTATAAGTCATTTAATAAAATGCACCAGTAAGGAAGACAAACAAAAATATATTTAACTGGAGAGGGCAGCTTCATCACAGTGCAAGATAAAATAACTCTTTACAACACTTGAGTAAAAAACACAGAGAATGGAGTGGCTTCAGGAAAGAGAAAAGAAAAAATATGAAATAGACAGGCTTGTAAAGAAAAAGGGGAAATACCCGTAGGCCCAGACGTGAGCCCAGTTTCTTCCCTCCCCTCCGCACAGTATCTTACATATCAAATGTAAAATGTAGGTATTTCCTAAAGGCTGCAGCCTCTCTTACTCTTCCATCTATTTTGCAAACCAAAGATACTCAGCTGGGAGCACACACATCCCCATCCCACATCCAATTAATGAGCAGAAAAGCATTCTAGTAATCCCAGTATCTTTACCACCTCCATTTCCCCATGTCAAGTCTCAGAAATAACTATTTTCTCCCATCAGCTATTTCCTAGCACCTCCAACCCCTATTAGCTACCAAAGACACCAAATTATTGCACTAAATTTGGATCTTTATTCTATGCTTTTCAAACTTTATTTGCATGCTTACTTTGTATTTAAAGGCTCCCCTGCCAGAACAGTTTTGGGACACAGATACTGTGTACTGCTATTTGAAAACAGCCTGATCTGTCCAACACAAACTTCTTCCACAGAACTGAAAGCTGATTAAAACACTGCTTGCCAAACATGCAGTTATCTATGAAAAAATAGCTGAAACTATTTTCCATTAAATGTCTATTTTGTTAGAAAGTGGAGGATATAAAGCATCTAACACCGAATTTTCAAAACAGAAGTCTAGAGTTGTTTTTTCTTATATCAAGGCAGCATACGCCACTAGCATATTACTAACATGGTAGTATTTATTATATTAAACAGTTGCATGATAAGAGCCTGAAAGTTTCAGAAGTGCTTTTTCATTTTCAAGAAAACATTTCAGATGTGGTATCACACAGTCTGTGCTTTATAATGGCTACTTTTTAAATTAAAATTACAGCATAAACATTCTGTACATATTTAAGTACGACAGACGTTCTGAGCCAAACGCCTATTTGTTTTTTGGGCTTTTTTGTAACTCCATTAATTCTAAGCTTAGTAGTGATTACACTTCCTTATACCCTTCATACAAGATTTAACTCACTGCTGAAGTTACAGCACAGATTAAGGAGAGAAAACAGGCCAGACTTGAGGGCATTAGAGCCATGAGTCTGCACTATGCAGTTGCTCAGGTGAGCTCCATTATATCTCCCAAAGAATACCAAGTACGGATGGAAGCTAAAAATTCCGACTACATTTCTTGGGAGACATGCCAGTGAGTGTAGTCACCTAGACAAAATATGAAGGCAAGTTAAATTGCTCTAATCCAAACCCACATGGAAGTCTTGTGTACTTCACAGGAGGCAGTTTCCAACTATTACATGTATTTACCCAAAGTTACACACACCTCAGCAGGTATGGGGATAGAGTACAATCATTAACTTCACTATTATGCCAGTGCAGACATTTTCATGCTAAAATTCAGCACATGAAACTTAGGGTGTTGGTCAAAAATATAGATTGCATCTGTACAAGTTGATATAGACAATTTAAAACCTGACACTTTGATCTATCACCAACCGTCACAAGTTAAACTTCTCAGATCCTGCTGAAGCAACTTGAAATTACATCAGCTTCTCCTCCACTCCCCCACCACAAACACTACTACAATCTATTCCAGTAGAAAGAACAACACAGTTTAAATGATAGGCAGTCACAAATTTGTATTTTCAAGTTATTCCCACTTCAAAGCGTGCCACCAACCTTCCCAACAATATAGCAAACACACCCCAAGAGTGGATGCAATTCTAGTTTGTTGTCATAACCTGGAATACTATTAAGTAGTAACAAACTACCTTGATTTTGGATGCATCGAAGCTAAACTTAGACATTTAAATCACTATATTCTCCCATAGGTTGAGCTGCTGCTTCTAGCTGCCACAGGTCTGGGTTTGCACTAGTCACATCCTGCATTTGATGTTGTCAACAGAAAGCCCAAACCCTTCTGAAGTAGGCTTTTTAACCAGGTAGATCATATATATAAAGCAAGGATAGGGGGTCACAAGCCCCAACTCAGCTATGTCTCAGAGTTTGGTGAGAATTTGAGCAAATACAGTAGTTTGCATTTCCTCTACTTGTCACACTCAGTGACCTCTGAGCAGCATTCCTGAATCCATAGGCACAAAACTCTGGGTTCTTGAACTCCTTGACTCAGTCATTCAAAGCTTAGGCATGGCAGGTTAACATCTTTAGAATGCCTTCCCTTAAGGGACATAAGCACAGATTCCCATAGGAGCAACTATCTCTCCTGGTATAGCCGTAACATTTATGACAACACAGCTAGAATCGGTGGTATGAAAACTCAACACTTGTACATACTTATGCACTTCATTTTTTTCCATTTTTTTCTCCTCCTATAAAAAGCCTTTAGCTGGCGACTAGGTATTTTACACTAAAATCAGGCATTTAAAGTCCTCCAAGCTGAAGCGGTACAAAAATTACAGTAAGGAAGAATCATCTCTTTGCTTTAAAAAACAAATTGCTATTTAAAGAGATACCCTTAGTGCTGACTGTACTTCCAGGAATAGGCCCTCTCCTTTCCTGAGAAACAAAGTCTATTTTTTTCAAATATTTTCACAGGACAGCCTACCCTCCTTCCCTATGTCAGTAGTGTCACAACATTCTATTTCTTTACTCCATGAACTTATGTAGATAAACATTCTCACTGAACCAAAGTTTAGCAAAAAAGTACTCTTCAATGAGGACTACAACTTCCATCCAGTTGGTTTCAAAGCTGTGTTACAGCAACCACACTCAAGTAAGGATACTCTACCACTCAGATGTAACTGGACTTAAAGTATTCACAGCCACTCTGAATGCACAGTCAAAGGCCCAAAGTTTTGAAAAACAACTGAAAATTAGGTGTCTCTCTAAGCTGTGGGTGCTAAAACATTTTTAACACTTGAAGGCAGGCAATAATGTTTAACTTGTAATGGTATTAAATCTTGAAATCATACTTCAGTAATGACAGGACATCAACAGACCCCAGCGGCAAAAGATTTTGGTTTTTGACAGTAGAACTCTGGACACTTGTTACTATTTCCAGGTTCACAGAAGAGAGGTCATTCATTATTTTATTTCTGTTTTGTTAAACCCAAAACTATTTAAACAACCAATTGCTGTTAAGTAGCATCCAAACAGAATGCATCATTACACAAGTTTAACAGAAAATATTTGTAACGATGGAAGACTATTACCCATAGAAGAAAACTATGAACTAAGTTGAAAGCTTTATTATTATTACAGCCTTGCTTATTTCCAAATAACTACACAGGTGATATGGTTATCTAAACACAGAGCTGTGCCCTCAAAACTCCCCTTTTTCCAAAATTATCAAAACTTACAAGTTCCCTTTTCTTTCCTCTGTCCCTCTCCCAAAATAGTAAGGATGCATCAAAATATGGAACAGTAAATTATTCTAATGAGACACTTGCAGTGCTGAGAAGTACAGTATTACCACTCAATATGGAGATGCTGTACTTCAGTACTGAACCCAAAAAAGCATTACTGTAAGCCAAACTCCTGTCAGTTGACCTAAGCATTACTGACTACATATTCCAGTTCCTCCCAGAGGGATGCTGGAGGGGAATGGGAAAAGAGGTGTGGAATTAATGCTTAGGTGTATACACCATTACAGAGTAACTGAGAATTCTCAGTGCTTTTGTAAAAATTGTGTTTATCTGGAATACTCTATCCCATCACAGTGGGCCTTGGTCAAGAGACATGAATTCCAGCTGAAAAACAGAAGAGTGATCTTAAAGAAGTTAACTAATAAAACCTGTATTATCTAGCCTGCCAACAAGGCTGTAAATACTTTCTGTAAGTGCTAAAAATAAAACATCAAGAGAAGAAAATAAAGAGAGGATAGCATTGATACAGTTAGTAGGCAAACAGTTATGAGAAACTTTCATGCTGGAAATTAGATGATACTAAATTTTGAGAAATGACATGCTGAAAGAATATCCCAGGAGGACTGAAGAATTAAAAAGGCAAGAGTGAGGTCTCTTACTAAGCCTACTAGTCCCAGAGTGTCCTCTGTCCTTACAACTAACAAATTCTGTTGTCCTACTCTGCCTACCAGAGAGAGGAGATGCTCATGTTGCTCAGGCACAAAAAATCTCTTTCAAGGTTCAGTTTCTACAGAAATCTAGTCCCCTCCTTTGGATCTTTTGGCTAAAGAAGTAACTAGAACACCATTCTTGTTATCATAACAGCCATTCTCTTCCTCAGAAGGTGTAAGAACTTAGAGAAGACACAGCAAAGAAGCAAACACCTGTATTACATACAATTTGTGAAGCTTGTCCTGTCCTTCTTGTCCCATGGTACCTACCACTGAAGCTCTGTTATGACGGAGGAGAGAAAACTTGACACCACACCTTCTCCTGGGAAGGAGAAGGGGAGGCAGAAGACAGCCCTCCACAAAGCAAGCTATTGCAGTAAGCAGCAAGTTCTAGGATTTAAAAATAAAAAAACCACAAACCATATACCACACTTTTGGATAGGGTTAGTCTGTGCAGAGGTTGTTTATCCAGCTTGATCCTTCTCTTGCTGTGTCACTCTGTGCCCATATGTTCATGTTTGATATCTGCCACATGGTGGGGGGGGGG
>VXAD01010092.1:4546929-4635605 GCA_013399195.1 Dicrurus megarhynchus
GGCCTCGGCACCCCTGCCCGGCGTGGGGGGGGCGAGGGATGTCCCTGCAGCGGGCTCAGGGGCCTGGTCATTTTGTCAGCTTCGTGTCCACCCCTTCCCTCCACGGCGAGGGCCCCATTCCACCCCTCCGGGCCGCCCCACACACTCACCAGCGCGGCGCCGTGTCGTTCCCGGCTCCCCTTCACCCCCCCACCCCCATCTGCAACAATGCTCCGGGATGGCGCCGCTCCCCTCCCCCTGCCCTGGGCCGCCAGGAAGGGCAGCTCGGCTAATGCCAGGATGACACAACAGGCCCGGCCCGGAGGCGCCGNCGCGGCCCGCTCGCTGCGCTCGGCAGAGCCGCTGTCGGCGGCCGGTATCCCTCCGCCGGGGTCGTCACCTCGGGTCCGCGGGAATGTCCCCCCTCGGGGCGACCGGGGCGCGGCCGGGGCGCGAGTCGCTGGTGGCACCGGCGGCGGGGGTCAGACCCTGCCCGGCACCGCGGGGCCGCCGCGGCTGCTCCTTTAAGAGGGGGCCGGGCTAGCGGTGACCCCGCGCGATGTCCGCCCCTTCCTGGTTGCCATGGAGACCGCCTGCCGGCGTCCCAAAATGGCGGCGGCGGACCCGNCCTTCAATTATCAGCTGAAGCCGCAGCACCGAGCGACGCCTCGTCCGCCGCCTCCGCCGCCGAACCCCTTCCAGCGGCGCGAGGGGGAGGCCGCGGGACTACTTTCTCCTGGCGCCGGGGCCCCGCCGGGGCCCGCGCGCGCCCCGGGCCGGCGGGCGGCCCCTGNAGCGCCCGGAAAGGAAGGAAGCCAGACCGGCAGCCGGAGATGACAGCGGCTTTAGCGAGGGCTTCTCCTTGGGGAAGGAGACCCTCCATGCCGGGGCAGGACGGGGGGCCCCGTAAACGCCATCAGGAAGCGACCCGGGAGGCGCCGTCAGTAAGTGCCGCTGGCCTGGCCTCCTGAGGGCTGGGCTGCGTGAGGGCTGGCCCCCAACCAGGGTATTTCCAGGCATGGGTAAAAGTGCGTCTAGACGAGGAGCCTTAGTATGTGGGAGATTCCTTCTACCTGGACTTTCCCGAGCTTGTGGGATGAGGCTCTGGCTGAGGAACCAGAGGAAAGGAGGAAATAAAAATCTTTCAAAATGATGAGTTAGTAGCCTTGGAAAGTAGCATGTACACATCATGATTTTGTACCCTTAAAACAGACGTAAGTACTCTCAGAAATGCCTCACAAATAAATGTGGTGCTACATTTAATGCAAATAAACAACAAATCCTTAAGTATTCCTTCTAAGGAAATACAAGTTTAGCTGCACTTTCAGGGTGATCAGACTTAAGGCAGGGGGATAAGCAATAAACTCTTCTGAGAAAGTTTTTTAAATGTCTTACCAGAACCAAAAAAAACCCCAAGATATTTTTAAACTAGGAGGAAGTTTTCAGTTTGTTTCATAAAGTATACCAAAATAATGGACATATGTTCTTTCAGGGAAGAACTGCTGCACAATAACTGGGAAATACGTGCTTTTGAGTAGCTGAAGTCTTGTAGTGGACCTGTCCCACTGACCCCATAGGAATCCTATCAGTGCTCTGCTTGTCTGTGGAATGTGATTGAGTGTTTGTAGGGTCTTTGCTATTCGTTTTTGCACTTGGATAATAAAAATAAGAAGGTTCTTCTTATTATTACTGTCTTCAGGTTTTTGGTTCTCATATCTGTTTCCTGTCACACACTTCAGGTATCTATTCTTGGGTGTGTTTTCAGCTGCCCAAATATATCCTGAAAACAAACCAGTGTCAGTTAACATAAGCCATGCAAAAAAAGCTTCATAGCTGTCAGTGTAAGTAAGTTCAAATTGTTCTGCAAATGTTCATTGTACAAAGCATTACCAGGAAGTTGGTGTCATTGAAAAATAATGGCTTGGTGTCATTGAAAAATAATGGCTTGGATTATTTGAAAAATTCAGCTTTGATTTTATGGCAATAAGATCATTTGAGTATTGTGCAGTGAATGTCTGAATATATTACTATGTTCTCTGAAGCTAATGATTCCAGCAAAACTTCCTCATTCACTCCAATTTTAAATTCACTACTCCTCAAAACACCTTCACATAAGTAGTGTCTCCAGTTTTAACTTCTGTACATGTAAAACTTCTGGATGCTAGTTAACCTTTCTACAGGCTATGGAATCTCCTGAGAGAAGACCTGTGTCAAAAATAGCAATTGAAGGTATGTGCATCACTGATGTTCCAAGTTGTGTCTCATGTAAAATATATTTAGGCATCCTATGTTAGCATGGAGGAGGCCTTGTTGTTGGTTCACGTTCCCCGTGTGCTATTTTGCAGTCTCCTAATAAATAACAGTCTTTGCCTGAAAGGCCTCACAGTCTAAGCCTCCAACCAGGCACATGGTTACATGAATGCTGAAACCTGCTACTTTGAATAGTCCCATTCTTGGAAGTGAGTGGTTTCAGAACTGTCTCTTGTTTTTCTTTAAAAGCAAAAAGGGGAGTTTGTGGCTGCATGGTGGATTTGTATGAAAGCTCCCATAATTCTGTCAAGCGTTGCCCTTCTTTGAATGATCTGCTTGGGTTTTACATGAGCAGTAAATTCAGCTCTTTCAGGATGAAGTTATCAATTTACTGGGCATGTCTTATAAAGCTCCAAGGCTTGTGGACCTGTGGTCATGGCCAGGATTTCCAGATATCAGCTGACTATAAAGTCAAACTGTCACAGAACTAGAAATCCTGTACAAACACAGAAGATCTTAAGAATGTGTTAGGGCAAGAAGCTTAGTTGCATAAATGAGCATTCACAGAATACAGTTCACCCAGCTGGACTGTGTGGAAGGAGAGATCTTCCGAGCCATCAGTGAAACGATGTAGTAGCTATTTTAAGTCAGCAATGATAATTTTACAAATGCACAGAAACTATTTCACATATTTCCCCTGTGTGGGCATCTGCCAGTTCCACTGCAGAAATGTAAGACTGAAAGAGACAACTTCAGGTCATCCAGTCCCAGTGTCTTCTGTTTCATCCAACCACATAATAGATCCTCATAGCAGAAATGGGATTTATGTGTTTCAAAGGTAGTGACACTTTTTTTCCTCTGCTACTTCACACAGAACAACTGCTCCAGATCATCACTTCTCTGATGGTTAGAAGTGCAGTTATGCAAACTAACTTGCATGTATTTTGTTTGGATGTCGTGTGTGTAGGTAACAATGCTGTATGTATGTGTGTGTGTATATGATATATTGTATATATTTAATCAATATGCGGTCTGGATAGGGTTTGTTTTGTTTTTTTCAGTCTCCACTTGTGAAACAGACTCTCTGCTTCTTGGTCACTCGCATATCTTTTCACTGCATTTCTTCCCATTAGTACTTTTATTCTTAAGAATAATAAGCCTAACAAGTACCATGTGCAAAAGCATTGTTCCTTCCCCATGTCTTCTGGAAAATCCTGGGTGATTTAAATTTTAGGGTTGCATTTAACTTTTTCTACCAAAATCATATTAATGACTCTTGATCATCCTTCGATTAGTTATTATTCCAATGTCTTTCTCCTCTGTCAGCTTTTGATTTATAACCTTTTGGTTTATGGCAGAAATTATTTCCAAATGAATCACTTTGCCATTTGTACTTCTCAAATTTTATTTTATTAATTTGTTTTCTTTTTTCCTCTCCAGGACTGTTCTGAGTTGTTATGAAGGAGAAATTGGTGTACATGTCAGGGTAAACATAAATAAAAAATCATTCTTGGCCATAAAATGTGTACTAGGGATCCTGCTAGTATTCAAGAGAATGGTGAATAGGGGGTTTTTTGAGTGCATGTAATATTACATAGAATGGGAATCTTTTTGTTCAAGACTGACCTGAGGGATGGCAAATTGTTTCACATATGCCTTTCCATTACCTTTCACTGTACATTTCAATCTTGAAATGCCAAATTAATATTTGATATGCCAGTTATAATTTGGCAAGGTTTATCACAAACAACAATAGATTTTATCTCTTTGTACAAAGCAAGCAATTAATCCTATGGCTTTCAACATTAAATATAAGATGGCTTGAGAGAGCCACACAAATAACCTTTCAAAATAACATTTCTTATAAATTGTTTAACAGATGATAAATACAGGCTTTGAAACGTGCAAGAGAGGAATCCAGATGGTGGGGTAGTGTAGGAAAGATCGGTCACTCATTTTGGTCAAACAAGGAATACAGACACACATCCCCCACCCCCCCCAAAAAAGTCTGGTGCTTAATCTGCTTATAGGGCAGGCTGATATTCCGATAACTGGAATGATGAGGCTGGTAACAAAAGAAATGTAATGGGAAAATGATCCGCTCAACATGTAATTAATACTAGCATCTGTCACCATTTAATGAATGCTACACTAATCAGAAGATTTTGTCATGTTAGTAAAATGTTCAGCTACTTACCACAAAAGACCAGCATGGTACATTTACAAGGCTGCCTCTGTTCTGTGCAACATTCTGCATAAGATCTGCTCATGTAACAGCCAGGATAACTGAACTCTGTCAAATATGCAACTGCAGAATTGCGTGTTTGGCCAGAGGTCAGCAACTGGGTTCTCTAACAAATATACACAGGACATGTAGATGAGCAAACAGTGTAAGTAACTGGGCAAACAGTTCTGATGAATGTTCTTGTTCTTCACCCTTCATTGCTCCTATTGTTTAGTGTTCGCCTCTACATCTTCAATCAGTTTCTGATTAAATCAATACATTCTGAGCACAGCAAATTATTTTGGATACTGGCTACTACAGTATTTGCTTAAAAGATCCTATAATTAGTTGTTTCAATTTTAAAAACACAGGTTTTTTCTGGCTTTTTTAGTTGTCAGCAAAAATTATGAACCTACGGCACTTAAATCTTTAAGAACATTTTTTTAAAAAAATCTGTTTTCAGTAAATAACCCAATTCTGTGACTGATCTATGTAAGTCCTATACTACAAAAATGCAAACAAACAAAAAACCACCACCACATCACCAGCATAACCCAAACAAAAATTAAAAAAAAAAAAAAAAAAAAACCCCACCAAAAAAATCCCCCACACCAAACCAAAACAAAAAAACCCACCAACTTATAATTTTCCATTTTAGGAGACATTAATAAATGATCATTGTAGTGGTTGTGGGCTGGCTGATTTTCAGTTGTGAGTACCTTCATGCTTTATTAAACCTGCAAGGATACCTACTCCATTTGGAAAAAAGGGTACTATAAAGTTAACTGCTATGTCTTGGGCTTGTTTTTAAGTCTTTATGATGACATTTGATATGTAACCTATTTGATTGACAGCAGATGCCATTTGAAGTGCTTAAGCCAGATGGATGGGGGGGGAGCAGAATTAACAGATGTTCTAATAGAAATTGAGCTGAAATTAATTTCATGTTACACAAAACAATTTTTTGAAAGATAAGTCTTATTTTAGGTAAAGATTTGTGGAAGATGAACCTTTTTCAAAATTCTACTATTTTTTTTTGCATTTGAAACCTGAACGATGCCAGTTATTACCTCGCTGGACCAATTCTATTCAAGTCTCTTCTTTGACTTTTCAAACAGAGATTTGTGTTTTTAACAAACAAAAAGAGGACAGAATTTTTTTAAGAGGGAGTTAAAAAAATTATATTTTTATTATGAGCTATTTGTATGGAGGACTTCAACTGCATAAAACTAGGAACTTCTTGTTGTAAATTAGAAATATTTCAAGTATAGTTTGATGAGACCAGGAGAAGGCAGCCATTTTGTACCAGCTCAGGAAATGCTCTGCCATGCTGAAAAGGTGTATTTCCAAAAGAATCAAACATTTTCATGGTAATGGTATCACACAGTATTAAGCAGTAATTATCAGGAGAACGTTTGTTAAGCCTAAAATACATAGGGAAATCTCCTTTGCATTTTTGCTGTCTCTAATTCAGACATCAAAGTAAACAGTAGAGCTGCTTGGAAAATGGAGACAGTTTCTCTGGGGAAACAATGCTGCACTGGAAAAACATGAATGTTTTTGTCAGGTGCTTCTGTCCAAAGCTAAAATAAGTTGATTTAGCAGTGTTGTGATGTGATATGGTACCTCTCACTTCCTCCGTGATGTGCCACCTCTGAATGTATGCAGTGGCTAGATCTTATCCATAAGTTTTTGGGAAAGATTTGGAATTCTTTGGTCATGCTGCAATATTGAAGATGTAATACAGCAGGAGAACTGACATAGGAAAATTTGGACTTTTAACAACTGAAATGCAATTTGTGATGTGTTGCACTGGCAATGGTGGAATTTCAGGGCTTTCCTTATTAGTGGAGCAAGATTTCTCTACAGAAGGCATCACATACAGCACTGTAAATGGTGGGGTTTTACCTTCCCAGAAGACTCAATTCTCTTTTTTGGAAGGTGGTTGTTTTGGCTTTTTTTTCCCACAAACATTACCAAATGCTGAACCCTGTGAAACATTCATTTATTGATTTGAAATTAGATATATAACTGATATGGGATGATTATTACTTGTGAAGCTGAGTTCTTAGTTATCCTATGATAATGCAGTGCTGTCATGTGGGTTTATAAAATTCTTTTTCAGTAGTGGTTGAGCTGTTATTTGAAGATGTGTTGGAATATTCTCATATCAGTTTCAATTAAGGTTTGTTAAAGATGATAAAGTAATCTCGATTAATTCACTATTAATCTGGTTTTATTATATCACTGGTAGCCTAGAGATGTATTTTTTACCCTTGTCTCAGCTGGGTTTTGTCTACTTATAACTAGTCTTTAATATACAGATAGCAGGATCTCACAGAATTGCAGTGTTTAAGCTCCCATTTTGAGTCTTATGCGTGGTTTTAATACTTGTGGCTTTCTGTAAAAGTATCATACTTTATCTAGTCCTGCCTGATAAGGATGATTTTCAGGTCATGAAGGTGTAATAGTTTCTCAAGGTAAGCAATCACGACTACTTTCTGCTTAATAATGTAAACATTTCTTGCTGTAACCAAGTGATCCTCACATGTTCATTATTGCCAGTGTTTGTTCTTTAGAAACAAAGAAAGATTGAGTTATATTTTTCACTTGCCTTACTTAGGTAGTAAATCCATATCAATCTTGTTCTCTGTGTTGGGACACTTCAGGAGTAATTCTAGTTTCGTGTTACTAAAGGTAAGTTTGTGTTCTTACCTGTTGTCTTGTTTTCCTTTTTCCTGCTTCAAGTTAGAAAAATAATTATTTCTTCTTTTCTGTTGCCTTTATTAACCAAGAGCAGTCTACATTATTTCATTTTCCATATACACAATAGCATTCATGATGAGGAACTATCAGATATGTCTACTTGGCTAGGCATGCCATACATTTATACTTTTTTCATTTATCAAAAGTAATTAAATGCGCTCAGCAAAGTGTTCAAGGGAAGGAAAAAGGCAAGAAGTATGGAAGGCAAAGCTAGAAAAGGTTCAGAACTTTTATCTCAAAGTGAGATAGGCTATGAAAAGTCTTATCTAAACATGCACCAGTGAAACCTAAAAATTATTTTTAAACAAAGTTGCTGGTCTAAACTGCTCTATGGATTTGTATTGTAAAGATTTGCTTGATTTTGATTGGATATAAACTAAATCAGTTTGTGTTAAACTGAAATAAGCCTAAATTAAACCAAAGTAAAAGTGCCTGCAGCTTTTGGATGGGCTTCACTAAATTAGAGTAAAATTGTGCACTGGGTACAACCAGTGTAAACATCTTTTTTTGGCTGAAACCTGAATTACACAAATTATCTGGAGAAGGGTGGGAACTAGAAGAATGAACACTAGTGCACAGTAAAATAATAAAAATCATTTGCTGAAAAACTCAATACTGTTGAAGCAGAAGCCTGGGAGGGTGTCTGAAGCCAGAGTTGTAAATAACATAATAGGATGATAGTGAACAATAGAGTGAAAGGAATGACAGCAGATGGGGATTGCAGGCAAGAGAAGCTGCATAGCTGGAAAGCATCAAAAAAGCAAGCAGATACTTATGACAGAAAATGCAATATATGTTTTAATGTATGTGCACATCACATTATCATGAGAAATGATAATGAAAGGATAGACTTCAGCTTTTGCTAAGTTGGTGCTACAGCTGAGTTGTACAGTTGTTTCCTCCTATGCAATTTACAATGAGACTGAAACCTAAAGGTAACAAATGTAAAGTTTCATATAAAACAAGTAAATAAAATTGGACTGAAAAAGTCCTAGTATTTGAAGAAACAGGAAAAAAATCAACCAACAGGTAGCACGTGCTACCTGAGCTGCTAACTGATTGAGAAAGGGCACACTTGCTAACACAGCTTTTTCTGAAGACTGGAGACATGCGTAGGAGTGGAGGATATCAAAATGCCTGCACCATGCACACTTAACCTAACAGACTTTAGTGCTCCTGTCTTTTGATTTGAGGTGGAATTAAAGCTGTAAATAGACAGCAAGGGAACTTTAAAAACACTCTGATAGTGTTAGTTTGTTCTTTAAAAATGTGATGAGATTTTAGGGGCCAGTGCAATAGATGTTTCTCAAAATTTAGAGTAGGAGATGTCAGTGCTGAAAGTGAGCTGCCCATGTAAGAATATAGGAAAAGTTTTCAGCAGATATTAAATTAAACTGGTGGCAGATACATGCAAATCAGGAAAGATAAGAAGTATCCAAGAAGGGAGCTGTGGGATGATTTAACTAAGACTTCATCTGTAATAGAAAGGATTGCCAGTTATATGTACAGACCCTGCTAAAAGAGGTGCAGATTCCCTAAAAATTACTTTGCACTGTAACATTGCTGTACTTCAGGATGTTTTATACAGATAGCAGGAGTCTCACTGCTCTGTTCTGTTGTTTGGGGTTTTTTACTCTAATAAACAGGAAACAAACTCAAACTCAAGCTAAAAAAAAGAAAAAAAAAGAAATTTAAAGCATAGACTAGACCTGAAATTGTAGCAGGGAGACCTTGAAACTGAATTAAGAAGGACAAAAGTAAAAGAAACGGTTTTAAATTAAAACTGTCAGTGTCTTACCCATCTAGAAAGGAATGTTATGTCTTGCACTTTGCTTGCATCCTTTGTTCTTGTTAAGTAGTGGAATAATCTCTTTGTGGCGGTCTGATCTAGGTCTGCCTGTTAATTCACATTAATAAATGGCAAGTATCATGCTCATAATTGAAGACTCTGATCCTCTAGAGTAATATTTTATTCCCTCTGATAGTTTTGCTTTCCCTTCAGCACATCCCCTCCCTTCTGCATTGTCTCTCACTCTTGTATTGTTTCTCTGATCTGTGTCCACAAGTCTGTATAAAGGTAGACCTTAGCTTCCTGTGCTGTAAGCAGCTGTGATAAACAGCTTTGCCTACTTTTTTTTCTTACTTTATTCACTTTTTTATTATTTCTCTCTCCCACCCACAAGCTCTGGGAGAACCAAGGAAGAAAGATACTAAAATAGGAATAAGCCAGGTATGTAACTGAGAGAAAGGGAGGAGACCATGGCAAGACAACAGATTTTGTGCTCAAATATAACTACTGCACATGCAAAGCTAATCCCTTGGCTTAAGTGGGTTGATGTTTCTGAGTGTGAGTGAAGTGAGGTGAAAATGAAATTTTGGGACTGAGACACTTCTCTTCTTCTTCATGCACTTGTAATATTTGTTAAAAGCACCACATGAAACAATTTGCCTTTACACCAGGAAGTTATCTTTTTTCCGTGTGTCATTGTCTTTACCTCTGTACTCTGCTACAGTCACTGGTGTGTTTTTGTCTGCTAACTAAATTGTTTTAGCTTTTCTTGCTATTAATAGTAATACTTTTTTTTCTCCAAAACCAAAGCAGACGTAGGGAAGGGAATATGTGGGTTTGCATGATGACTAATGTGGTCCTAAGAAGAATATGTACAAACTTTAAAGTACACGCTGTTGTCCAGAATTTCAACCCAATGATGTGTATGGGTTTTTCTTGTAGAACAGTTACTTTAGCACAGCTGGGCATTAGGATTTACACTTTAGACTCTTTGGCATATATGAAATGGACATCTCTTAAAAAGACTGAGAAATGGATAATGTCTAGGAAAATGCCAAAGGGACCTATTTTTTCTTCTCATGAGTGCACATCAGAAGAAGACTGTACAGATGTAATCCTATCAGTGTAGACAAAACAGTAATTTGTATAATTTCCTATGCTATAGCAAATGCAGATGTTGGTTTTGTATGAGTTGTCAAATGAAGCAGGGACCTTGTAAGCCTTACCTTAAATTTGAGAAGAAAGTTAATAAATTGCCAAAAGAACAAAAAGCATCCGATTTCACAGACATAACAGGCAGCAGCTAGTACCTATTTGATTTCCTATTGTTCATCCCTGAAATGTGGAATGGCACCAGTGCATGGCTTTAGTTTAATTTTAGTTTGGTGGACTCTTACACTATTGCACCCAGATTTCATTTTTTGTGTTTACTCCTAAAAAGTTGTCCTTCAAAGACTTCTGAGAACTCTAAATATATTAAGACTTCATTAACTGCAACTTCTTGATAGTCCATTTTACTTTCTTTTTCAATGAAAGAGGTCAAACCCTGTCAGTAATTTTGAGCTACATACCACCACCACCCCTGAAACCAGTGTAGTCCCTTTTTTCAGGCCGCATTTGCTAGTGTGCACGTTCTTGCATATTAACCAAATCAGAACTCTCAAAATAATCTGCTTTGGCCAGTCATATATTTTTATTACCAAGAGTCTAAATGGTTTTGGAGGCAGGAAGGAAAAAAAGGATTCTTCAGTTCTACAAGATCTACATTCTTGCTTTTAAGTTAATCACAATTTGCCATTGTAGCCTCGCATGAAACAATTGCCCGTGTGTGTTACCGTTCCGCAGCAGCTTATCCCACAGGGATCAAATTAGCATTGGCTTGAGCTGGGTCAGTGTCCATGCCTAAGGATAGCCTCACTCCAGCTCCTTCTAAAGTTATGAAACATTTCATTTCAGTTCTTTTGCAAACACCTGTCCATTGGCAGTGCTAGCTGGTTCCATAGTTTAGACACAATACATGGTTGCCTCTTCTTGGTGAAAACTAAGTAAAATTTTAAGGTACCTGTTTTGTGTTTTTTAAAGTGACCTAGAAGCCTCAGCTTCACTGACTTGCAGAATGAGCATAGCTTTGTCTAAGCCTAAAGATTTCTGTTGTCCAGCTCAAATTTTCCTTTATTTCTTATGCAGTCAAAGCTGCAGTGTGGATGTAAATGCAACTGTGTGGAAAACTTCACTAGAAAGTAAAAAAATCCAGTACTATGGTATCAGCTTCTCAATTAGATGCAACTGTGTTAGAGTAAGAGTAGAAAAAACTATGACAAGAGGGATGCCTTTTCATAAGTAAAATTGCATCTAAACTAACAGGGATTGGAAAGATGAAGGAAGCAGGTAAACTGGAATTTTTCACTAATTAATTTCAGAATTTAAAATATTTATCTAGTGAAAGCATTTGACTTAATGGCTTGGAAGTTGAGCCTAGATTTACAAATTCTTAGGCAACGGATTAGCAGATACTGGCCTCAAGCAACCAATTAACTGAAAGATACTTAGTTATACAGATCGTGATTTTAGAAATACCTAATTTAATATATTTTCATCTCCTTTAAGATATTTCAGTAATGCTGATATTTATCCTTCTTTTGTTTTGTAAAGATTTATGTGAGGCTGAAACGGGCAATTTCTTAGTCAAAGTACATGGAAGTGAATTGACTTAAAACCAATAGATTCATTTGAAATTGTAGTAAAAATGCAACAATAGTGTGCAAAAGAAAATAAGATAAAATTATTAAATGAGTGACAGAAGAATTTGAATATTCTAATTTTGAAATCAAAATTTTAAGGTCTCCTCCAATCTACAAAACCCAGCCAAAAGCCCGGGTTGTTTTAAATAAAAAAACGACTGTGGAGAAGTAATATAATATGGGATAAAATAGTCTGGGAGAAGGGATTTAGTAGAGATAAAGTCACTAGGACAACTGAAAATGTGACATTTTCTCAGTAGAAGACACAATGGCTCCTTCACTGCACAGTGGAATGAGAGCTTGGATTGTAGTAACAAATCCAAGGCTGAAAAGAAAGATTGGGGATTTAGGCCATTCACCTGGGACAGAGGAAAATGTTTGAATCTAGATCTCCTGAATCTCAACGTTCTTTTCTGGATTCTGGAGTCACCTTTCTTCTCCAATGAATGTTTAACTGTTTAAAGGAGAACAATTTAAGGGGAAAATTAACCTCTATATAGTTTGTAATCTGAGAAATTCTATTTTGAGTTACTAGTTTTAAGCAAAGCAAAAAGCTGAATCTCAAGAGGTTTGAAATCCTAAAAATGTGTACTGGGGAAGGAAAAAGTTTCTCATATTTGCTTTTGTACAGGGTTTCACAATTCACACCGTCTGTCTTCAACTTCCCCCAGAGGTTTCTTATTATGCAGTATGAGTCTGACGTGTGAGACTTGTCTTTACTTCTATAGCTTCCAAATTAGATTAAATTAAAGGAAGAATGAGACCCACATCCTTAAAGGCTGTCTCACCATATGATGAATTTCAAATATTATTTTCTCATACAATGTAAATAGTTCTCTGCTTCTGGTAATCTACAGTTCAGATTAATTTTGGCAATAGATACTTCCTAAATAATTTATTTTTTGCTAATTTTCACTTAAATATTTTGGTTGCTTTATTCGTTTAAAAAATTGTAATGAATTTTTACCTGAAGCCTTGTTTGGTTGCTGCCGTTTAGATTTGGGTTTGCTCATCCTTTCCACTTCTCTCTTTTTTAATGAAGAAAATGCCAATGGAATAAGCAATGTGGTGGTGAATTGCTTTACCACTTGCACCTCCAAATAACATCGAGAATGGAATGTGTCCATGGTAACCAGGATGCACTCATAACACTTTCCATTCTTCATCTTTTAATCTATGCAAATAGTGTAGTATTATAAAATCTATGCAATATTTTTATTTGAAATAACCACAAGCTAACAAATTACCAAGGTAACTGCAATTTGTCCTGGGTATTTGTACATGGAGAAGTTTTTTAATGGAATGGTGCTATTGGCAGTTTGTTTCACTGTAAATCAAAGAATAATCTTTCGAAAAATCCCAGTGGTGTTCAATAAAATTACTTGAATATTTTACTTTTCCTGTGCCTCCACATGTTGGCCTGATCTTTCCATTTTGGCAGATAGTTCTACTGCAGTGTGCTTCATGGTACAGCAATTAAGAGGAGGAGATATTATAGAAATATGTATTTCTGTAGTTTTTTTGGAAATTACTATTCAAATACCTTGGAATTTATACAAAAATAATTTGGAATTGTACAACACTACTTCAAGAAAGTAAATTTTTATACCCAGATTAAAACTTCTGCTGTAACGGACAGGGGTATTTCATTTGCAGAGTATTGACTTATGTTCCATTTTAAAGTTTGTTGGATTCTATAAAGATGAAAATCTTTTTCAAGAGTCTAAACACACATATGCCCACTCTAGTGTTTGGAATGTTTTTGGACACTCAGATCTATTTAAACTTATGTTATCAATAAATTCACTCATACACACAAAATAATAAACAAAAAATATATAGAATACTTACTGTGAAAAGTCTGTCTTGCTTACAGCAGTGCAGACTTTCAGTATCTGCTATCTGTATACACTTTGTTTTTTGTACTGTATATCCCAACTGAAAAGTATTGATTAATGTATTTTATAACAGATCCCAACACATTGTAATCTGTGGTGCAACACTGCTCTGCTTTTTTAAGAATTAGACTTCTAAAATTGTATATAGTTAATTTCTGTATCACCGTATAGATTTAGTCTGTAGAACATTGTTAGGTATTCAAGTTCAAAAGTTTAAAAGCAACAGTTATCAATCTTTTTCAGTAAGTGGTTTTGGGGGCGGGTAGCTATTTTCTTTTTCAGTTACACTTGGCATTTTCATGCTGAGAAATGGGTTTGTTTGGGGTTTTTTTTAAAGAAATGTCACTTCCAACAGTAACATGAAAAGGCCAGGAGAAAGCCTACTAACCAGGTTTCTTTTCTCCTTTAACAATGGGGTTTTTCCCATATATACTGTATTCTTGTGGACTATGTTGAAGGGTATGCAAGCTGAGGAACACGTTACAGATGTCTTTTCTTTCTCCACTTGGGTATCAGTTTTATTTTGACCTTATTCTCACCTCATGTTTTCCACAAATAAGAATGGAAGTAGCCTTGTGCGCTGATTCTCCCTACACTGCCAGAGATAAAAAGAGCTTTTGGAAGTACAGTACAGCATTCACTGTCCTATTATCTCTGTGCTGGGCTGCAAACGTTCTAGTTCTAAAGCCTTCCCAGGTAGTTACATCGTCTGTGGAACAGAATGACAAGGGCTTTATAATCCCTTTTGCATTGAATCCTCATATTACCACTCGTATATGAAATGGTGTTATTTTAACAACATGGTAGTCTATACTGTGCATGTACATTGCAGAAATGTTAATTCCACTGTGATCAAATGTTTCAGTGGTATCATTTCTTTTTCATATATTAAATTCTAGAATGCAGTTTGGATGAGTATGGGCTTTTTTGCTTTCAAAGGTGCAACTATTTCACTGCAAAAGAATAGATTGTGTATTGTAAAATAAGATGAACTTACGTAACTGAGTAGGACTTTTTCCTTTCATTCACATTATAAGTTTGTTTTACAGAGTACTGCAGATATCTCTGAGCATTAATCAAAGCTATTTTATCAAAGCTTCCCCAGTACTTGTCACTGGTGGCTGCACCTCGAGTACTGTGTCCAGTTCTGGGCCCTTCAGTTCAGGAAGAACATTGAGATGCTTGAACGCATCCAAAAGAGGGCAACAAGGTTGGTGAAGGGTTTGGAACACAAGCCCTCTGAGGAATGACTGAGGGAGCTGGGGTTGTTTAGCCTGGAGAAAAGAAGACTCAGAGGTGACCTTATCACTCTCTACAACTACCTGAAAGGTGCTTGTAGTCAGGTGGGGGTTGGTCTATTTTTCTAAGCAACAACTGACAGAACAAGAGGACACAGTCTTAAGCTGTGCCAAGGGACATTTAGGTTGGATGTTAGGAAAAAGTTTTTTCTTGAAAGAGTGATAAAGTTCTGGAATCGTCTGCCTGGGGAGGTGGTGGAGTCACCATCCCTGGATGTGTATAAAAAAAGATTGGTTGTGGCACTCAGTGCCGTGGTTTAGTTGAGATGGTGTTAGGGCATGGGTTGGATTCATGATCTTGAAGGTCTCTTCCAGCCTGGTGATTCTGTGTGATTCTGTGTGGGATTTTGTATGTATGCAACCAGATATATGATTTAGCAATTCTGATTACCCCATATAATGATATATTAGCCACAAAAATCATCAAAATTATAAATTTTAACTGGCTGTATTTGACATTCAGATGAAGATGTTAGGCATTTATTCAAACTTATTTACTGTTGCTGTATATGAGATAGCAACAGGATAAAAAAAAGGCTTGAACAATACAGAAATGATTGGTTGTAGGCCTGCCTTAGCAGATCATCTGGAATCTGAGCTCTAATTCGAAAGTTAGTGATTAAACTGAATGCAACTCATTGGGAGTTGCAAATACTTAATGCTCAACTTTAAAGTCTACATTTTAGCACTGACATACCGGAGGGGTTTAAAGTGAAATTTGATATTGAAAGATGTAATCCACTGTTGTTCAGATCTAAGATTTGTAATAGTAACTGTGTTTTTCAGTCAGTATATGTAAATATCGACAGTTAACTCAAGGCTTGCTTTTAATTTTCCTTTTTGGCATGCAAGTAGAAAAAATAAAGATCTGTGGAGTATGGTTTTTTATATACACATGCATGTGAGTGTGTTTATAAATGTTTGCCTCACTAATACCCACACTTATCAGTTTTATCACTCATGTCAGGAACCCACCTATAGATAAGACACTGCAAAGCCCTCTCTTTTCTCAATGAAATGGAAGGAAATAAATCAGATTAATATTAGTAACGCTGGAATATATGGGGTTTTTTAACCTTGTCTGCAACTGCAAGTGGATTTTACTTGTGGCTTGGAGTGTGATTTTTACGAGCAACTTGTGTGAAGGAAGAAACACGATGATTTTCCTCTCCTGTAGGCCCAGCTGTGATGGCAACCAAAAGGAAGTCAATATTAAAAGCTGACACACTGTTGAAGCGCATATGTAATGTTTTAAGGAACTCTGGGAAAATTACTGATAGTGAGAGCCACTTATACTCCATCATTTCATAGCTATTTAGTTTACTATTCACATTAATTTTTTTGTCTCAGTTGCATGCTCTGTAATGCAGATTTTCTTTTCTTTTTCTGTCTCTGAAAATGTGAGTTTAACATGTACATCTGGAGAGCTTTTGCCAGAGTTTTCAGACAGTCTTAAGTGCTGAGCTTTGAACTGTCTTATTAGTTTTGATTTTTACAAAATGTTAAAATCACAGTTTTAACTTCTAAGCTGCCACTTTTGAATGCCTGAGCAGTTGGATGGGTATTTCTACTTAACCACATAATTTAATGCCTGATATATTGTGATTCTATGAATAAATGAAAAACAGAACCAGAATGTTTATGGTCTTGCCAGTTGAGATGTCTTTAAGTGTGTGTTTATTTCTATGAACAATTTGCATGCAGGGGTTGTTAAAGCATTTTACACTTGTTGCCGGTACAATGTGGGATGTTTATTGTGCCTTGAAGCCAATGGTAATGTAACTGGTCTGATCTTTTAGGAAAACTTTGTTTTGGGACTGTACTAATATTTACACAACCTAAACCCTGAATCTGAGTAATCAATTTATCTCATGGTACTTGATATTGATTTCTTCTGCCTTTTTCCTTTTTCTTCTTTCACAGTTACAGGTAATTTTCAGGTGATGGAAAATTTCACTTGGGAATGAATTTCATTGTTTAAGACTAGAGAAATTATAGAATCCCAGGAGGATAATAATAATTACGAATGTTGGGTGGCATTGAATGGAATAATCTAGCAATATTGATCTGCAATAACTTTCATGAAAGATGTGATTACTTTGGCTAACATACTTTTTCCTATGAATTTATTAATATCAATTAATGTATGAATAATGAAAGAACCAAAAAGATGTGAGAGTAAACCTAAATATATGATAAATCCCGGCAACATTGATAGTTTCACTATAAGACAATGACAGAGGTTTTAGCAACAAATACAGGCCAGAAAGCAACATTCTTATGGCTGATACCTCATAATCCTCTGTGCCAGCACTTTTGTTTCTACGGCCATATTGTGAGCCACCCAGATTTGGATTCACAATCTGATTTGACACAATCAACTGCTAATGCAACAGGTGATTGGGACTATACAAGTGCAAAATTACTTTAGGAGCAGACAGCCAGGAAAAGAAAGGCAGTGGGGACACCACTAAATTAACCTCAGAGGTAGACTGGCCACTGAGAACATCTGAAATAACGATGCATTTTCCCAAAGTTCCATGGAACTATGTGTCCCAGGTAGTTACTGCTCTGCATCTTCTTATAATTTTGGTAATGGATTAATTTAAGGGGTGGTCATGTCACAAGATATGATGTCATGGTTCACAGAGGAAACAGTCTTCTGAAAATACTAAGCCTTAGACACCTTAATTCAGTAACTGCTGGGAATAGGTGAGGTGAACTATGGCCTAGTCTGGAAATGGAGAACTTCATAGCTGCACCTGCAGTCTCTTTTGTAGCCTGGTGGTACAAAAACCCCTTGGATTGGTGAGATCTTGATTTTTTTAAATAAACTGCTTTTGTATTCTGTTTGTGTACAGACATTAAAAAAATATTTACAGATGTGGCTTCATGTTTATCCTGTTTTTATTATGAACTTGAAAAGTGACGTTTTCAAATTAAATTTTGTTTTTCTCATCAACAGCTTTGGTAGACATCATCTTATTGAATCATCATCTTATTTAATCATCATCTTACTTGGGTAAGTTGTCCAGGGAGGTGCTGGAGTCACTGTCTCTGTAAGTATTCAAGAGGTGTCTGGATGTGACATTTGAACAATGATTTCAGGATGATTGTGGTGGTGCTGGGTTGATGATTGGACTGGATGATCTTGAAGGTCTTTTCTGGCCTTTGTGATTCTGTGATTCCATGATTATTTACACCTAGGTGGAGGAGATCTGCCTTCCCAAGAAGTATATGAATCTTGGGAAAGAGGTATGGCAGTAGGAGGCAGGGTACAACTATTTATCTCTTTTCAAGAATGAACTTGAGTGGATCTTCATTTAGAGCCTCAGATAAGACCAACACGTTCTCTATGCTTTGCTTATTAAAATCTAACACTTCCTACAGCACAATTGACGGATTTTTAGCCCTGCTGAGTTCATGTGGCCTGCACTTCTATGTTTAGGTTTGTGTTTGTTAGGTTTGTGTTTCTGATTCCCTGTTATAACTTTTGCAACTGATCGATTTCAAGTGAACTTGATAGAAATAATAACACCTCCTTAGGCTGCTGGGTAGGGCTGCAAGTGAGCCCTGTTCCATGGATGGAAAGGCTGCACCTTCTGAGCTGAAGTGACTGAATATATGCACAAGCCATGGAAAAAGTTTCAATCAGCACTCACAGTCCATGACAAAACCAATCTTTAATTCCAGTTATTACTGCTTGTTTTGACTAGAAGGGGAATGAATATGTCCTGAACTGACGGAAAATGGACTGCCTGTTGAACTTGGCTCAGGCTCAGAGTCTTTAAATATGCTGGGGTTTTGCAGTAGGTGATCCTAACTGCTCCATTAGTTGAAGCAAGAAGTTGTACCACATTTTAATTCATGGCAAAATTTATTGTCATTTTTTATAACTTGAGCTTTCAAAGAAGTAGTCTTCTATACTTTTTTGTTGACCCCTTTTTTTTTCTTTATCTTATAAAAGTAGATTTGATATGTGAATAAGTGCTGGGGAGAAGGATTCTAGCTTTTTGGGTTTTATTCATTGCTTGTAGTGTAAGGTTTTCCTGCAGCATTTGACATTAATATGGTGTCACAATGAAATATCTGTTTTACGTTACATGGATGCAATGATTTAGCTAATTAAATTATTGTTAGTAAGCCGTTTTCTACTGTTATTCTGTGTTTGTAGTAGGTTACAAATAATTCAGTAGGTTATAAATAAGATCTGCCTGCTTTTTCTTGAAAAGTCTTATTGATGGTTCAGAGGTTTCCTGTCCTATAGGAAGTATTGAAAGCCACAGTTGCCATTCTTTTCTAAAATGTAGTAATTTCTTCCTCCTTCTAAATTTATCTCTAAAATTGAGGGGGTCCCCTCTTTTTTTTATTAAAATTGTAAAATAAAATAAAGCTGTTTTCTTTTTAGAAAAATGCTAACATAAATAGAAGTAGTACAAGTATAAATTACTATGTTTGTGAGTTGTAGTTTCATACTGATATTATTTCTGTCCATAGTTCTTGCTGTTCCACACAATCAGATGTTTTTACACCTCCTCACCTCCTGTTAAGAGCTCTGCTGCTCTTAAGTACTCACACATGATTATTTTTCTATTAATTCCCCACAAATATATGTACATATATATATACACACTGGAAGCAGAGATATCTATATTCTGGAATAATATTCTAGTTATCTGTACTGATTTATTTGCCAACTGAGGGTTCAAATAAAAAACTCCTCACCAGATCCATGGTTTGCTGCTAAATATTTGGTACACTCCTGCCAGTAAAATGTTTTCCTGTTGAGTATTGGTATTTCCTGTCATTGTCTCCTGGTTTTCATTCCTAATATTTTTTCCTCTTTTCATGTGGTTGGGATTTTTAGAGAATTTTATTACAAGGTGCCTGAACTATTAACATTACTATTTTACTAAATTTATAGGAACTACCATACAGCTGTAAACATCCATGTTTGATTTGAGATGTTTTCTGTTCTTTTTGGGCAGTGAAATAACATATCATTAGTTTATTTTCATAATTTCATAAAGCCAAGAGGATAGAGCAAGGTTTTGTATTTGGTTTTGCAATGATGGAAAGTTAATTGATGATAGTGTCAAGCAAGAGAAGAGAGGTCTACTTATATTTCAGGATGAGTGAACAATTAGTACAAGTCATCGAATATTCTCCAGCACTTGCAGAATGAAAATTTCATAGAAAACTTAAAATTCAATAGATTTTCATAGTTAGTTCATCATTATCTTCAGATACATTAACAAAACAAATTAAATACTAAATGTATTTTAAAATACCTGAACCAGATCACACTATTATTTCTAGAAATCAATAATTTCAAGAAAAATATTTGTGTGGTAGCCTGCTTGATCATGCAACATGAAATAGATGTACAGTGAAAATACTACTTATCTTCATCATTCCCAGGATGAGAAGATTTGGAGCATTCTTACATACCAGCTTGAATTAGATCAGCCCGAACATTTTTAGTTGACTGTGTAGATCATTTTGTACTTGCATAAGGAATTGGAGGGAAATTAACAACTATATAGAACTGAGATGCTTGGAACACAAAAAAGCAAAGGAGAACTGACAGCAGACTGATTCTGCAGTATGATCCGGCATGGAAAAGAACACTGCAGAACACTGGGCCACCTACCCAAAGACATGAAGGAAGATAGGGTGATAGCTTCCTCCCATATAGTTACCTTAGGGATACCTGGGGGGAAAAAAAGAAAATAAATCTTACCATCTTAACAGTAAAATCATGTCATTCCAAAGCTCTTTCAAAGGTATTCACATAAGCTTGAGTTTTGTAATTAATCTTACAAAATACTTTGGAAGGAAAACTGCTGCATCAAAATAGGCCTATAGTCAGTATAGTTTCAACTCCCATGAAAAATAAGGAAAAAAAATCCTGTACAAATCTGGATGACTGTATTCATTTTGTTAGATCTTAGGAAAGAACATGCAGCTTTAAAATGTACCAATGATTGTTCATTAAAAGTGTAGCAAATTGAATTCAGGATTCTCTTTTATAGTGAACCAGTAATTTTATTACAGCAATTTGATAAAATAGATAAGTGATCTGAAGAAACAGTGTTCAACTCAAAAGGCCAAATTCCAAGTTGGACACAGAAGCAGAAATAATCGACTGACTGCGAGATGGGCAGTAGCTCACTAGGTGGGTGACTTACAGAAGGACAGTTTGGTGGTGTTCTGGATCACAAAGGAATGAGTCAAAAAATGCCACGTCCCTGTAGAAGGGAACTGCCTTCAATTTCATGTTGGTTTAACTGTACCTATGTATGATAAGCAGAACTACAGGGACTCGTGATGTCAGAGCCATCATTATTTTCCCCAAAGCACATGACTAAAGTACTTTTTTCAGTTGTTTTACTAACTTTCCTCTGAGTAAATAGCACAGTCTTTACATAAAAATCTGTATGTATGTGGAAGAGTGGATCCAAAAATGAATCTGGACATTCATGTTAAATAATATTTCTCTAGAAAAGCATTAAAAAAAGACTTGTTTTTTGTTGGGTTGCTTTTTGGGTTTTTTTAAAAGTTGTACCCAAATAACGAGATTATTGGAAAGAAATTTCAGGCTTTTACAAATCTGTTGTCTCTTGGATTTGGTTTCATTTTTTTCCAAGTTCAGATTGCTGTAGTGTTCGGTGCCAGAGTTCTGGAACGTCCTCAATCTGTGCCGAGGTAACTATGACTTCCTGGAATGGCTTCCTGTCCCATTGCTCCTGTACATCATTTCCTTTCTGGAGCTTGAAGATATTGCCAGGCTTTCTCAAGTTTCACAGAGATTTGAAACAGTAAAAATTTAAAACCCCAAAAATTCAAATTGAAATTGTTAGCTTTGCTGGGCAGCCTGTTGGTTTTGATTCATCTCGTTGGTTTAACATAATCATCAATCTGTCTGCTTTACTTAAGACAACAAGTAAATTAGGATTGTCTTTGTTTTGAGACAACAAATGAATCAAACTGAATGGGTGCAGTAAAACCAGATCTTAGAAAGGCTGTGTTTATCCTGCAAGGTTTTGTTTTACAATAAACACAGTGATCCAGGTAATTCCATTGCAACCTGGGTGTTACGCACTACTTCCAGAATTAAGTATTGGAAATGTGAAACCTTTGCTTTGTGTTGTGATTTTTATTATTGTAGTGTCTAGAAACTTCACCCACAGACTGGGATCCCCTTATGCTGGACTCATTACTAGACAAAAGTCATTGCCATTCCTTACATTTTATGTCTTTGACAAAAGACATAAGCACAAGGAAAGAGATTTTTTTTCAATATTTTTTGTAGACTTTGCAGCAAGGAACTGTTAGAGGTGACTTTTCCTTGCTTGTTAGGAAGCTCTTCCCAGCTCTCAGGAAATTATGGGAAATAGTATGAACACGTTGAATTGAAACTTTAAAAAGTGAATAACAGAAGTTGTCACTGTTGGACAACTGGAGCTAAGGGTAACCTCTCCAAGCCAAATGAGGGGTAAGGAATTGGAAGGGTAGCCTGGAAGTTGCAGGAGAATGAGGGGCAATTTGTTGGTGCAAAAGAGAGAAAATGTATTGGAAAGGCCTTTTGGAGGTCAACTGTTCCAGCTTCCTGGTCTGTGCAGGGTCAGTAAATTGGGATGGAAAGCTAATATGTTCAGAGGTATGATGCAGGAAGCTTATTTCTGTGGGTCTGAATACCTCAAAATTGTATTTTCTATCCCTGTCAGAGCCAGAAAAAAGGCTGCTGCAATAACTCAGGTAGGAGAGTAAAAGATTTTAGTTCATGGAAAATAAGAAATGTTTTAAAGAGAACAACAACTTTATTTGTATCCCCAAGGGTGCTGTAAAAGCCCAGAATGAAGCCTGTCAATTTATGGGTGGAGCAATTAATGAAAACATAAGCAACAGTGAGACCTTATGAGGAAATTAAAAATGGGTTTAGTTCTCTTGATTCTGCTGTGACAACTGGATATGCTCTGAAAGACTTCAGAGAGGCAGATTAAACTTGTAGTACGGAGAGTGGGATGTGTCTGATACAGAGTACATCTCCAAACTGTATCAGGATGAGATTGCTCACAGGGTTTGTATTATTTTGAGGCTATGTGGGACAAGATTTCAAGAAAAGTTCTGTGTCAGACTGGCATATCCAGAGGACGGGGCTGTGCTGATGTTCCTGTGCTACAAAGGCATTACAGATGCTTTAGTGAGAGTGAGTTCAAGTGAGCACAAGAAAAAGGGGACGGGGCAAAGAAAGCACAGGAGGAAATGGCGAGACAGGAAAATAGAGCGTGTCGTTAATTTAGAGATGAAGGCCAGATGGGAGTAGATAAGCTTGCTGAAGTTCTGGGCTTTATTTCAGTTTGAAGATAAATCGGTTGATATTGTGACTGGGGAACAACTGAATGGAGAATAAGGGAGTAAAAATAACTAAAAGAGAGGAAGAGAATGGATTGAAGAGAGACGAGGAAATTATTTGTCAGTATATTTGGAATTCATCTATCATTTGCAGAGTGTGAGTAGAGTAGGATAAGGTACTGTGGAGGGCAGTAAACTTTTCATTAGTTTAACACAAAGCCTTGGATATTTTGGAATTTAAAGAAATCCTAGGAAGAATTAAGTTGCATAATAATAAAAATATTATTTTGGCATAATGCAGTAATCTATTAGAACTAGTAGTGCCATGCTCCCTTTCTCTCATTTCAGCAGTATATTTAGGGAATAAAAATTTGCCCAAATAATATGAGTTTTCATTTCCAGACTAATTTATGTGTAGTCTGGAATTGGTGCTCTCTGTGGAATTATAGAATAACATATTCAGATTTCTGAACAGAGGAAAAAGAACAGTTTCTGCACTCAGGACTGGAAAGTGGAGGGTGGGAGCTCTGTGTGTCCATCCCGTGTTGTGCATCCTTGTAGGCTGAACTCAGCAGGTATCTACATTGTTACCCCAGGCATGGCATTTCTCTGATTGTAGTTCTGAGCATAAATCCTGCTCTCCAGGGGATCCAGGGGCATTTCAGAGTATTTTAAATTGTTCGCTAGGTACTATTCTTATGTCCCATAAAAGGAGCTCCACCTCAAAAGAAACAATGAAGAGAAGTCCTAACGTGGACACCATCGTGTAAGCATTGTGTGTGTTTTCCCAATACTCTTCCAGTGAGCTGCTATCCTGTGACAGGCACGAGATCGGGGTGGGATTAGTTTCGGATATTTTGGACGAGCCCTTCCTCAAGCTCCGGGCGCTGTGGGGCGATTCTGCCGCCAGAGGGCGCCCCGGGGCGGGGCCGCTGTCACTGCGGCTCGGGAAAGCCACGGGAACGGCTGGGACAATCCACAGCCGGGGAATGGCTGGGATAACTGAGAGCCACGGCCGGGATAATTGGCTTTGCTTTTCTTCCTGTATTTTTTTAATAGAGCAGTTTGGAAATAAAAATATGCAATACTAAAAACCAGTCTACACTGTTTTTAACTTCATGGTGTCCATTTTTCATGGGCAAAGCAGAATGGTGAGAGGCAGGGAGTAAGCAGAAATGTAAACAGAACTTTTAAAAGGTTCCCATATTTTCATTTCAGCACTTATACAGCATTTTTCCCCAATGATCTCTGCTTTTCATCTGCTAGAACGTGCTAGGATGTTGTGTGTGCCTGCACAAGAACAACCAGGACCACACGTGCTCTGAGACAGCTTTGCTGTAGGCAGTGAGTGAAGCAGTTCAAAATATGCAGCTAGATCTGCAGTGTGTAACACAAGTTATACCAGGACTTTTGCTTTTCTATTTCTGTTATCACTTGCATTGGAGTCATTGAGTACAGCTGCACTTAGGCTCCTACAACTGCACTTGTAGAAAAGTGGAACATTTGGGGGAAGAATCAATGTTTCTGTGTTGTTATACAACTTACAATGAGGAGATAATACATAGCACAGAGTATCTTCCTATTTTTTTTTGTGATGGTTCTGTCATCTAACAAATTACATCATTTTTTCTTCCTCCTTATAGTATTTCCAGCTGATTCTGTTTATGAAGTCATTCTGGAAAAGGGAAGCATCTCCTGAACAATAGGCTTAATCCTTACAGTACATCTGAAAGTTTTCTAAACTTGCATTTATGTTCAAACCCCAAGGCTTCTTTTTCTTACCTTGAAAACAGATTTGTATTTCTGATGCAATTTCTACATCCTGACAAGTTTTTTGGCATCAGCTTACACAGCTTGGTTGATTTCAGAGCAGCTGTATGAATTACATACCAGGAGAGTATGTGGCATTACAGCTGCTTTTAGTGTGGCAGAAAGGCCTTGGATATCATACCAGAAACAGCTTCTCAGATTTTTCACAGAACATGCAATATCTTGCACTGACAACACTGGGCAAAACTTCTGCTGATATTCTGTGAGTTTTAACTATCACTGTGTCTTTTAAAATGCGTGGGCAGCTTGCACTGCAAGTGACCTTCATACAAGGCCTCTGTGCTGCCTAAACACATTTTGTGTAGTAGAATAATCAGCAGTGAGTAAGCCAAATGATGATATTAAGCTTCTACTTTCTCTTACAAGTAGCTATGTGACAGTAATGCACTCTGTGAAGCTCTTGTGGAGAGCTTGTGTGACACAACCACACCTGAAATGGAAGAGCCCCCACAGGAAGTGGGCTGGGAACCTTCACGCACACAAATGCCAGCTACAGCTGCAGCCCCAAAGGAGGCAGAAGCAATGTGCTCAGAGCAAAAAACTAACTGAATAAAGGTGCATTTTCCATCGAAGCAATTGTTGCAAGGCCTAGCTCTTTATTGGGTCAGACGCATGGACTTGTCTTCTTTACTAGGAAAACAGATTTTTTTAAGGATTGAAAGAGAAAAAACAAAATATGCCTTACTAGGAGTAACATGTAACTACTACAATGTTTAATAATTTGGGTATCTTGAAATTGTGTTTTAATCAGCATCATAGCAGTTACTGCAAGAGAACAGGTTGTGGCAACTTCATACTTCTTCTTTCTGACTTTTCTGTTTTGTATTTAGGCTATATGTCCTCCGTGGCTTATATCAGGTGCTGTGGCATTGTCATTTATAGAGGCTAATTAATACATCATTTACAATTTACTAGATTTAGGACCCAAGTGTTAAAAACAGTGATTTCAGTATTTGTATATAATAGTTTAATATTTGAAGAGTGTAAGGAGTTTACAAATTTTTAACATGCCAAGTACTAAAATTGAATTTTATAAATTGATGAAAAACTACAAATACAGGGTTCTTGTATAATTCTGTTTCTTTATAAACCAGTACTTTAATGCTTAGATATTCGCTGATTTAGATTAAGAATTTTTTGTCCTACAACTATATACCAATATGCTGGAAACATTCTGTGATTGTTGATCTTCAGGTGTAAGAAACACTTCCATATATATATTCTTTCCTCTTTGTGGTTATTTCATTTTAGGATAATGACAAATACAAATTTCATTAGGTGTCTAAAATACTGTATTAACTTAATAAATTAATAGAAAGTGCATTTTTGCATAATGTTTATTCCCAACATATGGCCCTGTAAGGATCTATAGAAAGATATATTGCAAATATCACAAGTGAACAACATATTATTTATTACTGTAATACGCAAATAAAGTTGTTTTTGACAAAAGACAAAGTGAAGATTTATGTATAAAGGGTACATATCTTCCAAAAAAAAAGGAAAATTAAGGAAATCATCACTTCAACATATATTTCACTGATAAAAGATAGCTCCGTTCAAAGGAGCTATCAGCAGCTTTCCCACCAAGAAGACATTTAACCTGTAACAAAGAACTGATGTGAAAATTTACGTGCACATTTTCTCCAATAACAGAAGCTGATCTTAAGTTAGTGACTGTGTGTTCACACCGTGTGTTGCACTTCAGTGCCACCTCAGTTGTTTTATGTGAGTTTCAAAGGCCATACATAACTACCCTATATGATTGCACTGATGTAAATCTTAAAGTAGTTCAGGGTTTCTTAAGGTTTTCTTTTTTAACTTGGCTCACTTCAGTGATCTACTTTAAAGTATGTCCTTGCCAACAGTTGTAGAAGTGCAACACTAAGAAGCTGGTGAATTGGAATATAGAACAATACACATTCAGAACTTTTCGTTAACCAACCTTGCAGCTATGAAGAAGATCAGGATATTGATACTGTTGCATACTGAACTGTTTCCCAATAGTTCTTCAATATAATTGAATAGTTTCAATTGCTTTTTAAGGAATTCCAGCAACACGTAGCAATATTAAACTAAGAACCTGATTTGTCATGCAATGAACTTTCAAAAAGCTAAGAGGATGAAAACTTACAGTGGCTTTTACTTGATAGGAAAATTAACATCGGACTCACCTCTCAAAGCTGAAAAAATTATGCCTTGTACCACCATACAACACCTTCTGCATTGGTTACCAGGTGCTTAATGTTAAGAAAATTTATTTCAATATTTTAAATGCTCTTTAGCTATTCCATGCTCTGCAGTATCTAATTTTATAGTCACTAAACTTCTCAAACATGATGGGTCTTAGTCAGTTCATGGTGTACATTATGAGCAACATGACTGCTCATATGTAACAGGGTTTGTGAACAATTAAATTAAATTATAACAAAATTTAGTGTGCTGTAGTAGAGTTCGTTCCCATGGAAGGAGTCACTGGCAATGTTATTAAATTCTACAATAACTCTAATTAGGTAAAGGGGCCAGAGACCTCAAACTGTTTCTGGAAACATTTTCCAGTCACAATGATATTTTCCATATGTTTCCTGTTTCTGCATTTATGAGTTTTTTACTTCAGGTGCATTAAGTGTCATAGCATTTATAATGCAGCCTATGTATTGAGGATGGCTACTTTAGATGCAGTTGATACCTTAAAGAAAATAAAATTAAAAATCATTGAAGTAGAATCACAGATTATTCTGAGTTGGAAGGGACCTATTGAGTCCAACTGAATAATTTCAGAAATAGATGAGAACTTTTCTTCAGATTTGCATCACAGAAATAGTAATTTTAGTATGCTGAATTAATAGAATTATTATAGTAGCATTTCAACAGTAGTTGACTAGCCAGGCAAGAAATACAATCATTTTCTTATTCTCAGTAACTAATCTTTTATCAGATTGAATACATAGTAGGAAAGACTTTTATAAATCATTCATGTCCTGACCAAATTCTCTCGTAGGACTAGTGTAAATCAGAGTAACTGCACTGCAGTCAATGGATTTTCACCAATGGTTAATGGTGAAAAGTTAAAGGAGAAGCAAGGGTAAGGGCTCTTACCATTGTTCTAATATTAAAATACTAGCACTGTGCTTTTAATCACTGTATTTGGTAGCTCTAAAGTAAAATATCTTAACTAATTTTAAAAGCGTATTTCCAATAATTTATTAGCATTATGGAGCACATTTGCTTTTCACTTAAGTGCAGCTAAATGTGGTTGGTTCTATCAACACAATAGAAACATGAAAACAAAAAAGTTCTATAAAAAAAATCTTCTGGAATTTGTTCTATACTTGTGCTTCTTCTGTAGGTTTTTCTCTTGATTGTTTCTTTTGAATACAAGGTTGTATAAGTAAAAATATTATTCCCACCATGTATAGCAATCCAGCTATGTAAAAAGAAAAGTCGTATTTTTGTGTGATGTCATATATCCAACCTGGAAAATAAGGACAAAACATGTTTGTTACAAAGCTTGACAAAAAGGGACATTTCATGTGAAAATACAAAAAATACTTCACATTTCTTTCATGACATTTCTGTCAAATCCACAGATGCTTTGTGGGAAAAAATATTTTTCAAACAAGTTATCACAGGTCTGATTTTAAAATCAACATTTTGTAATCCCAAACCAATTAGTTCTTCCCCCCTACCACTGCCTCTGTAAAATGCCCAGTACTGGTTAGTTCAAATGCTGTGCCTTGTGCAAGCAAACACATTCCCCATAGCTGTCTCCAAGACGCACATACCAATAGAAGACTGTTCAAGAGATACTGCAATGACCTCAGTTCCTTTGCAAAAACACATTTAAATTACTTGGGGAAAGTTTGAGAACCCAAATCAGCAAAATTCCCTCACACCACGCTGCCTGCATTGTGATGTACCTACAAGAGCAGAAACTCTCTTTACATCAGCTCGTTGCATCCAATTTGCTTCATAAAAGACCAAACACAGAGACGGGTTTAGCACAGACTAGGAGGTGCTGAGGGAACATGGCAGAGTAAAACACTGCTGCTTTTCAAGGGGCACTGAGCAAGCTTTCTTCTCACTTCTGTTGCTCACTGGTGGGGAGAGAAGGGGCTCTCACTTTTCTGGCCTGCTCCTGTGCTGCTGGCTTCCCCTCAGCCTAGAGCTGCCCCTGGCTGACCATGGCCATGACTCCCAAGGTTTCCTATCGCTTTCTTCTGATCAGCACCTCCGTAAAAGAGAGCTAAAGTCTGGTGTAGCACTGACAATCAGTACCTGTAGCTCTTCTGTACTCCCCCGCCTCTTTCTATGAGGAAATTTACAATGAATGTCTGTTTAAACCTAAGTAACTCTAGGGATAACATACATACACTTCTCCCTTCTGCTGGGGATGGCAGTAAAGAGGTTATGAGCAGTGCAGTCCCCACAGTAGGTATTTCTGGCTGAAGGAAGGCAAAGCAAAGTTAGTTAAATCAACACATCCACTGGCAGCTTAGAGTGGTGACACCCAAACACACAGCACAGTCCTTAGGGTAATGCTGTGGTACAAACAGCTGCCTACCCTGAGAACTAATCAGCATTTCTTCATGTGGGTAAAGGAATGAGTATGTATAGTGCATATAATACACAAAACATGAAAAAATAGGTTACACCTTTCTCATTTAAAAAAAAGAAGTGTAAGATACTGTTTTAAGGAAATATAACATTGTAAGGATAGATTGTAATAGATTTGGGGTTATGTCCAAGAACTGTAATTTTCAATGTGAGGACAGTGAGCTGGAACCCAGCAGATGTGATCTGTAAATCTGTACAGTGTAAAGCTGGATGTTACGTCCGTTCTGGAGCAGCTGTGATTTTGTTAACTACACATGCTCATAGCATAAGAAAATTTAATAATATAAAGAGTCACACGGTCATTAAACAAACATCTGTTGGTTAGCAATTTGAACTTTTTACCTGCAAAGGGTGGTCCAAACAAAGCAGATATTCCATTGGCACAAATGATGATGCCATAGGCATTTGCAAGGTGTTTAGTTCCAACTAAATCTTCAGTCACAACAGGCATTAGAGAAAAATAGCCACTAGAAAATCCTATTAGAGCACAAACCACAGCCAGGCCAACGTATGTTTGCATTAGTGGCAAAGTAAGAATGCAGGTGACCAGGGTAAAGTTAGCCATGAGGAAGACATTCCATGTGCTGATGCACGGGAGATCAGAGATAATTCCAAGGATAACTTTACCAAAAATATGAACAATGGCTATAATGGATGTCAAAGGAAATACGTTGTCCTGCCTAGATAAGTTGTACTGCTTGACTATTTCTGGAAGGTGAATAAAGGGAATGACAAAGCTGCTATAGGCAAACAAAGCCCAAATTATAAAGGCCACGAATACTCTATTGGTAAACAGTGATGCAGCTCCAAAGTAGCTGGAGTACCAGAGTGCAAAGCCCTTCCTGACTGTAACTGTCAGCTGGCTCACTGTCTTAAGGATGCGCAGTCCGTACAGACTCCTTCCACTTCCAGATTTACCTCCAATTTCTGTGTGCTGCACACTGCCAAGCACTTCTTCATTTGCTGCCTCTTCTTTTTTCTCTGGTTCTTCACTGAGAACTCCATTAGATTTTATAGTCTCTGTAGAATGGGACAGAGCTTTTTCCCGATTTTCTTCACTATCACTTCTCACCACATATTTTTCGCGGAGGTCTTTGGGAGAGAGTGGTCTCATAAGTGCCCCGCAGACACAAAGGTTCAGGGAGATGGCCCCCTGGATGAACATGGCATTCCTCCACCCAAATTCAGTGCAGAGGTACTTCAGTAAGGCAGTCATTAGGAAAGCTCCAAACCCTGTTCCCGTGGTACTGAGCCCTTGTGCAAGTGCTCTTCTCTTCTGAAAATACTGCCCTACCATGACCACTGCAGGCAGATAAACCATGCCACTTCCAATGCCTATGAAAAAAAAAAAAAATCTGAACTTTTTGCCAACAACGTAAAAAGCGGTGAATAACAAACCAGTTTTATTCCTCACTTTTGTGTAAGCATAGTAGTAAAATCAATAATAAATGTTCAATTCTGATGTTCGCTTTCATTTCTCTCTTGTAGTATTTTCCAAATTCTGCAGTACTTATTCCAGTGAGAATACAATACTGATATTAATTGCTGGAAAAACGAAACACATGGAATATAAACCCTTTATCTCAGGTCAGCATGACAACACTGGAAAGTTACGAATGTCCCACAACCAGTCAGTGACAGTTACTAAGGGGACAAACACAGACACAGCCTATTTTGAAATATCTGCATTTATAATACCCACATCTGATGGTATCAGGGACCCAAACTGCTTAGTGAGCACATCTTATTTCTTTCACCTAAGTTCCCCAGCAATGAAGATTCACAGTGAGTTTCTGTCCTTGCTCAGTAACTGTGGAGCCATAGAGACCATGACATGTATTTGAGGAGTCAGTGCACAGGGTTAGCGCACTGGTGGGACCTCAGGTGCCTTCCAGGTTGGTTCTCTTTGGGCACTCCAGGGAGGGCCACACAGTAGCTGCTCACTCTCATAAGGCAGTTCTCTAATTCTGTAGAAAAGCCCTCACCTGTAGCTAAAAACCAGGGCATTCATGGCATATACTTTGAGCAGAAAGCCTTGAGTTGTGCAAACACATCATTAGAGGTAACAGTTCACCATTTTTTCTCACAGCAAATTCTTCATAGAGGAATTTAGATTGGAACAGCTGTATGCGGAAGATGCTTTCCAACTCTCTCTGATCGTAACTCAGAAGTGTTTTGTAGCCTAGAAGTTTTCCTAAAAAGATGCTAATGTAGCTGCACGCAGCTATAGCATGATCTAGCTACAGGTAGGCCAGAAAAAGCCGTGATTCCAGAAAAGCCTGAAAAAAAAGTCCCTCAACATCACAGCAGTGGCCCTGCCCAGAGCTGACCCATTTTTGCTTGTTAGAAGTATTTATTTCTTTCCTGGGCAAATACACAATTGGGCTTTTATTTTGCACCAGTGTCCCTCCCCAAAGCCAACCACAGACTCAGGGAGGCCTCTCTGCCCCCCAGGAGACATCCCAGCTCCCCAGCTCCCGGGGCTGCTGCTGGCTGCAGTGAGGAACCAGCGCAGGCCCTGCTGAGGGCATCAGGCTGTGAGGAGCTGGGGAAGGGCCCCCGGAGGTGAGGGGCCCTTCAGGAATGTGCTGAGGGCGGCTGCAGATGGAGACATAAGGGAGGGATCGGAGGGGCGAACTGAAGGCGGCAGCCATGAGCAGGCCCACAAGCACAGCGTGGAGGACCAGAAGTGACAGCAGCAAGAAGCGGCCACTGCAAACGAAGAGCAGCTTTACAGCCAGCTGTACAACCATGGAGAGACTCCCCTGGGCGAGCTGGGAGTGAGGGGATGGTGAGCAAGGGGATGGGAGTGAGCAGGCAGGGACTGAGGGAGAGTGAGGAGATCATGAGGGAGGGGACAGTGAGCAGAGGTCTCATGGAGCTGTAAAGAACTTCTCAGGTATCTCTACACTGTTTTTCTGGCCAGAATTATTCCTACAACCCCTCACTTCTCCATGTCACATAAAAGTTTACCTCTTATTTTTTTCTGAAAATATGATTTTCACCCCCCTTTAAATTCTTCATGTAATCTTTGCCATTTGTGATTTTTTTGTGTGCTCTTTCTGAAAAGCAGTAGGGGCTGCAAGAAGAATTGTGTAGATTCCTGCCTGCTTGATTATATTCAATATATATAAAAACAGAAATCCTGAAAAAGGCAGAATCCTCTCTGTGATCATTGTTCTTAGTTCAGGAATTTACAACATGACTGAAGCCTATGGTATGGTGGTATAAAGGGTCATCAGAGTGATCTTTGCTAGTCTCAATACTTCTCCATCCAGAAAGCTAGATAAAAATTTATGTATAGAAATTCTGTAATTGCTATGAAATTCTATGAAAAGACAGTTTAAGAGAATGCAGGGTACTGAAGCTATTACTAGTATTGCAAAAAATCCCTTTTTTTCATGTTTCCCTCTGGCAAATATAGCATAGATACTGCCTCATCTGCAAACATAACTGGCCACGTTATCCATGGAGGGTGTAATATTTCAAAGCCCCTTGAACTGCTCAGTGTTGCTCAGATAGTAATTAAAGACCAAATTTTGTATTTCGTACATGGATAATTTTCACCTTTTTGTGTCATATCTATGAACAGTATCTCTTTTCAAAAATGAACAGCAAATAAAATGGAGTAGTGCTTAATACTGGGTTCTTCTACTTAACTTACTTCAAGTAATTGAATTTTTTCACAAGAAACATTGCTAGAAACTGAGCATTCAGGCACTAAGGATCTGTTGGTTTTCAAGGAAGATGCCTAAATATGTATGCCTCTTTGTATTTTGATTGGGCTATTACACATGTCAAAAGGTTTTCTAGACATCTAATTTCAACTAAAATGACAAAAAATTACTTCAGTCATTTTGATTTAGAAAATTGTAGCAATATTAGTTGCTCTAAGTGGTTGTTGATACAATCTGAATAACCATTATTGGAAACTACATATGATATATAGCGCACTGGTGGATTATGCTAAGTGAGGCTGGGATAGAGTTAATTTGCTTCCTAGCAGCTCATATGGTGCTGTGTTTTAGATTTGTGACCCAAACACTGCTGATAACACAGGCAGTTGGTTTAGTTGTTGCTGGACAGTGCTTACACAGCATCAAGGCCTTTTCTGTTTCTCACCCTCCGTGGAGCGGGGGAAGTGCCAGAAGCTGGGAGGGGATGCAGTGGGACAGGGGACCCCAGCTGACTTAAGGGACATCCCATACCATGAGATGTTGTACTCAGCAGTAAAACTGGAGGAAGGGAGAAGGAAGGGAGGACACTTGGAGTTGCGGCAACGTCTTCCCAGGTAAGAGTTACACAGGACCAAGCCCTGCTTTACTGGAAACGGCTGAACACCTGCCTGCCCATGGCAAGTAGTGAATGAATTTCTTATCTTTGTTTTCCTTGTGCATCCAGCTTTTGCTTTATCTACCAAACTCTCTTTATCTCATTTTTACCTTTCTGATTCTCTCCCCATCCACTGTGGGAGAGTGAGTGAACAGCTGTGAACAGCTTAGCTGCCTGCCAGCTGTAACTCACTTCACCCTTAAAAATATGTTTTGAAGCAGTGCAGATATCATAATCCAGTATTCTATTAATGTGGAGCAACTTCCGGAGAAAACATTTGTTATTCTGTCTTGTAACAAGGAGAGGAGTTAGCTAGATATAAAATTCATCTTTAAATTTTACTTGTTAGAGTTTGGGTTACACTAATTCTCCTAATTAAAAATGTCCTCTAATGTACTCACTTGAGTGAAACTGCTAAAAGTACCACCTTCACACGGCAGATTTAAATGACAACAGAACTCACCAGGCCAAATCCACTGAGTAAATAAGTTTTCTAAGAAGATAACAGGCTGTAAAAAGAGTGAAAGCAGAGCTGGAATAACTTTAGAATCTACCTTCCCTCTTCACTCACTCAGGTAAGCTTCAAAGGAATCAAAAATAATTGAAAGAACCTTCAAACATTAGAGCAGCTCTCACCAGCTGTCACTCCAAAGGTGAGGAAGAGGTAGTGCACATTTGAGGCATAGGCACTCAGTATCCAACCCAGGGCATTCAGTATCCCTCCAATTATAGCTGTCGTGCGGCACCCACACGTGCTGATGAATAAACCAATAAAAGGACCTGTTAAAAAACATGAAAGAAATGATAAATTATTTATTTAATTCTTTATGGTCTAATAATTTTTCACCCTAAGTTTCTTAATGTTTTGAACAAAATGTTAAACATCAGGCAACTAATGCAACTCAGTTTGTTTTTCTCATTACTTCTTAAAATCATGGAAAGAGAGATACAACCAACTGATTAAATACTTAGCAAATACCTGCAAGACCTAAAACCAAAGTTGCCTCATGAAGAAGGGACAGTTTAAACAGAGGAATAAGCTGAAACACTTGTTGCCAATGCTGATGCTGTGTGAGAGCAAGATTTTTTCACAAGTAACCAGAAGTTAAGCATTTTATTTTGTTTTCAGTGGAATATTTTAGGCAGATCTAAACACAACATTTTCAATCTTCATTTAGGGAGTCATAGGTGTGTATGTACATATATACACAAACATTTCCTCCAGGTATTATTTTGGGTTGATCCAACTACAACTAAAAAAATACATTTTCGTTCGGCTGCCAAACTGAAATATAAACCGTGTGAATTCAACATTTTCTCCTCACAGATGGGGAGGACCCTAAACTTGACAGATCATCTGTATTCTTAATTCTAGTGAGACCTGGAAGTCACAGGCTTCCTTTTCTGCTCATGCAGTCAGTCTCCTGGACTAACTGTCTTCCCTATCATCTTCCCTGTTATTCCTTTTCTCCATCTAGATTGTAAAATGTGTCCTGGCGACTTTAAAAAGTCAACTTGGCATAATTGTAAGAAAATACTTTAGGGATGAATGGCAAACATATTCTAAAAATCTATATAGTTTGGGAATACGTGATAGTGGCACATACCTACAATGAGTGTGATGCCCATGCTGAGGGAGCTAACCCACGCTGTTAAGCCACGACTTTGATTAAACTCTTCAAGCCATTCCATGTTGAGTATTCCAAGGGCCATTTGGGAACCCATGATGAGTATGTGCACAAGGAAAGAGGAGAATACAATCATCCAAGCCCATCCTCCATCAATGTTTGGATTAGGTTTAATTGGCTTGCTTTCAACTTTTGAGTCATCTCCAAAATCATATCCAATATCCTCTCGACTAGCATACATTTTGTCCACAGTATTCTGAAGTAAATGCAGTAAACACCTAAAAAATCCATACAAAATGATCAGATTTTGTAGTTTGGTTATAGTGAATACCATAAATCACTATCATATTTCACCACTGTGGTTAGTGCAGTTGTAGTGAATTCTGTGATTTCATTGTTCAAATGTAAAATGCTTAGAAAATTGTCCAATTAATTTATTTCTTTGTGTACCTTATTATCGTGGCTGTCTATGCAGGAGTATTCAGAGGCTGACAGTAGGCTGCACTATTTCCATTACTATATGTTTTACTTACTTTTAGGTGGCTGAGAGCACTCACTCCTCATGGGTTGACTGTGGTCACAAAAAAGACTGGTCTATCTCTGTATATTACTCCTCTGTGTAACCTTCTGCTGTCCTAGTAAGATGATGTGCCTTCGTGTTCAAGTTCATAAAGCTTGGAGTAAAGAAGGGAAATCCTGAAGCAGCAGGTAGATGAAGTTACCGCATCTTTTCAGAGGAAACCAGTTTGGGAATGTATTTCTTCCTTAGCAGTGGAAGAACAAGAATGAAGACAGCAAGAGATAAGGAATTAAGATTCTTAATTTTCAAAATGCTTTGCTCACATAAATCACAACAAGGCAATTGTTACTACCTCTCTGGAAAGCTTTTTATTAGAGTCAACGTGACAACAGTTTGCTATTATGCTTTCAGTTTCCATAGTATTAATCCTTATAATCCTACTAAAAACAAAGAGTTCTTCCAAATTAATGCCAATGCCTATCAAAATCAAACTGAGTGGCAGGGTCATGTGCATAAGCGTACATAGGATCAGGCCATACTAGCTTAATTTGATTACTTCGGTTTATTCTGTTGTTACTCTGAGCGAAGATTGCAACGCAGGGTGAAAATAATTCCAAAACCACTTTTAATTGATTAGCAGTCAAGGTGCAGAATCCAGTCTTCCCTCCATCTGATTTCTGCTGCAACAGATTCAAATCTTACCCAACTGTGGAGCAGCAAATAGGTTTCCATGGAGACTAGAAATGCAATGATACAAATTACCAGAGATGGTAATTTTTTGTCTTCTTTTCTTCTCCAGAGAAATGAAAAGAAACATCAGCTTCACGACAGTTGAAAGAGAGAAAAAAGTTATCAAAAATTGTTTTTAAAAGCTCCTTATGTCTCCTGTGAGCCCTCAGAATGTGTGCCTCTGGGCTGGCTCCTCACTGCTGCAAACAGGCAGTGAATGGACTAATCAGATTCTGTACCAACTGAAAATTTGTCTTTAAATACATGAGTACATTTTTCTTCTGAAGTTACTACCTTTCCAAACTGTTTTACTTTTTTTCTTATTGCTAGATAAACACACAGAGAAGGCCCTGAGGCATTCCACAGTAATCCATTGCTGGAGTCAGAGCTGGCCAGTCCCAGGCACCAGTGAACACCTGTTGATACGTGCAGCCTCTCCAGCCTGGCTGCTGCCTAAGTTCCCTTTGTAGTCAAGTGCCACCTGACCCTTCCCTGCAGTGCTGGTAATCATGGGTAACTTAGGGCAGCTTGAGCATGTAGGTTCTTCCAAGAGCACAGTGATCTGCCTCGTAAGTGAGCTGCAGCTAAAATATGTTGCACTCCTGGTAGTAAATTTTTCATAAATGGATGTTCTTTAGTGACTAAGTTGTCACTTGCCCTAACTTGGCCATGGGAGGTATTGGTGACACAGCCAGGAAGAACATGAACTGTGCACATTTAACACTTGCTGCACAGGCAATAAGCTGGGATCAGTTGATGGGTTTCCAGTGGAAAAGGGTACTGAAATGCTTTTCCTTTCCAAACTGTGAAACAGAGAATGGGGATGGTGCTTAGAGGTTCTTCTAGAGGTCCTGCAGAGTGTTTGAGGCAGGATGGGCAGCAGGGAACAAGTCAGAACCACACAGTGGTGCAGACTGGTTTTTTGACCATAAAATGATAACCTGGTCACAATTATTAAATTATATTATTAATTAAATTAATGAAGACAGCCTTAGTCATGATTATACCTCACCCTTCCTCTACAAAAGGTAGGTCTTAAAGATGACATCTCAACCCTTTTCTAATAACGTACTTGGAGCCAGATCCTCTGTTGCTGTCGGTTACAGGACTACTTACAGAGGATTCAGCCCACTCACAAGTCAGAGACTAGCTGCATAAAGGTGATAAACACAGTGAATAATCATGCTAATGGGAAATAATGAGAAGAGGCAGAATGAAGGAAAATCGCAAGCTGTTGCACATGCTCTGTATAAGATTAATGAAAATGTATGAAGGATATTACAGTGCATCTTAGATAATGGAATACAAAATTATGTAACTGAAGATTCAGAGTCAAGATTAAATGTAAAGCCTCACCTTTCTCTCTTACACTTTTGGCTGGTTTTGTGCACACCTGAATCCTTATATTGGATACAAAAAAAATTCCTTCTTTGTACAGGAAACAGGCACATCTTTTATATATTTTAAATTATTTGAAGAAAAATAATTGATATTGAGCTGCAAAGTTATGATACTCCTCTTTGCAATCTTGCTGACAGAACGGGCTTAGATTGAGTAGGTGCAAGTTAATGTCATGCTTGTACCAATCCCCACAAATCTTCAGAAAATGCATATATTTTCCATTTGAACTGAATTCTTGCTTATTATTACTTTCATACTATTAACTTTTCACTAAAGTCACAAGTTCAGGGTGAGTACACTAAAAAGCAGGGGAGGTCATCTCCAATTACTGCACAAACTCTCAGTCTCTGCATAAAGCAAGGACTGGAAGCCTGGATCCCCTCCCCAGGACTGACTGATCGCCCCCACAGCCTGTTGCATCCAGGAGAAAGGCACTTACCTGCCTTCAGCCTTCTTCCCACACCACAGCACTGCCAAGGCCAGGCTCGTGAAAGGCAGAGGAGCCCAAGGGACTCTTTGCAATTGTGAAATCCTAGAGAAACTGTAACGAAAATGACAGCAGATGATTTGTGAAGCCAGCCAGTTTCCCCAACAAGCAAGGCAGTGAAGACCCACTCACAGTAACAGTGTTTGGATACAGCCCGTCAGAAGGGATTTCATTTAAAGGCAGGAGAATCTGGATTCTTGTTTGGTCACCTGGAAATGAACTAGATTTTTTTTTCCCAGAAAAGCTTTTTAGACTATATGCACACAAAGTATGCAGAGCTCTTAGAAACATGGCCCAAGCATTAGTGCCTGCAAAGATGCTGAGCTTTTTTCAAAACTTGACTCATGAGCTATTTTAGGGACAAATGCAGGTGCCGTAACAAGACCAAAGTTAGTAGCAAAACACCCAAGTTCCATGTACCATCAGTGGAGCTATGGCTCTCTAACTTGTAGTTCAACTAGATCACTGAAAAACATCTGCTCTTGATATAAAAAGTCCATATGATGAATAATTTACATATATTTGGTCAACTTATTCCAGCATTTGACTGCCTCAGTGTTAAAAATTATAGAATAAAATTGTATTTTAAAGGCAGTTTCAATGCATAACTCATAAATGCATTATAACTAGTAATGAGTTTTACTTTGCAATATTCCCAGTAAAAATGCCACATATAATTATTTGGTTGCTGAAGACATACAGAGGAAGCATTGCTAAAAGCATGGTTTATTTTGGTTGTCATATGTTTTAGCAGTCTGACTTCACCTGGCTAACATACCCAGCACTTAAGCTGTCAGCAACTTCATTGAGATGTGGACACCGGCCACCTCTGTCAGCCAGAGCCCCGGTGCATAACAATGCGTGCCTGGCAAGGAACACAAACTCAGGGAAATTAAATGCTTAAAAGGCTAAACTAATTACCAGGGTCACAAGTTTGCATAAAGTCGGCAGCAGATCTGTTTCCAGACCGGAGTTGCTGCCCTGCTGCCCCTCCCTGAGCGATGTTTCCCAAGCGCTGATCGGGCGGCCTCCTCGGAGACCCCTCGGTGCTGTTGTGCCCCGGTGTGACCCACGCGTGGTGCCCCGTCCCCGGGGACGGCGGAATTGGCTCAGATAGCGGACAGTTTTCTCCACTTGGTACCAAGAGAATGGGCAGCTTGCATTAGGCGTGCACCTCTATTTTGTACAGCCTGCTTCGGGAGCAGCCCGAAGGCACGGGATGTACTTTTTTCTCCCAAGAGAGCAGCTTTGGGAGCTTCACACGCGTCGCCTTCCCAGCACCCCGGCTCGGTTCACCTATGCGAAGCAGAGCTGGGGCGGGGACGGCCGCCACCGCCCGGGCCGCGGGGCTTCCCCAGGGACAGCTCAGCANCCAGCAGAGCCCCGCACAGCCCAGCCCAGCGCGCCTCTGCGGCAGGCGGCGCGGCCGCTTCGCGTTCCCCACCCGCCCCGGTGCCGGTGTGGTGCCGTGGCTCCCGGCTCCTGCCGAGGTACTCACCGCGCCGAGCTCCGCCAGCGCCGCCGTCCCTGCGCGCCTCGGCGCCGAGCCCCGCTGTCAGCCCAGCCCGCGGCGCTGCTCCGCGCCCCGGGACCCCGGGGGATGCTGCGGGCTCCGGTGTCCACCTGCGCCCGGCTCCGCTTAGCGCCCGCGCCAGCTCAGCCTCGCCCCTGCTCACCGCCCCGGGGTTTATTTTCCATAGGAGTGCGGCACCGGTCTGGGGCTGCCTGCCCCCCAGGCAGCTCGTCCTCTGCACCGCCTTGTCTCCATTCCCTGCAATTTCAAATCTCCACGCTCTTTCATTCCTGCGATACCGGCTAATTCTGGTTTGGCGGAGCAGATTTGCAATCCTCTCACATGCACACTCTTGTGGCTGAATGAAGTTTATTGCTGCACAGGTTATGGCCGGAAATTTACATCCCAGAGAGTTGGAGGATATAATCCAATAAAAGCAGCCGATATCAAGATTTTAACGGCCGTTGAATTATGTTTATTTCAGAGTGGCTGGTTGAATTTATGCATCCAAACCACCCTGACAATGCAGCTTGGGAAGTTTCATTGTATGGTACCTTATTTGCGCAATAAATAAGTTTCAAAAATATTCCACCCTTGGGAGAAGAGATGCAAAAATACATTACTTTTTCAGAGCAGTATCCACTCCTTGGCTGGCTCTTTCTAAGTAACCTGACTAATGAGGTTTACATTCTACAGTTCATTGCTCTATTTGCAGTGAATATACCCAGGCTAAGGTGACTGTATGCCACCACACATAACTTTCATCCTCAGAGATTCTTGATGTCCTAGCAGTGCACTCAGTAGTATAAATGAAGGCTGTTCAAGAATATATAAGAAGTATCTTGAGAGAAGACAAGATGAGGAGAGGCCAACAGGAATATTTTAATGGTGTTACACATACTGCCTATGTGCAAAACGTGGCACAGATTCTGTTAAAAAATAAATGGTTTGAAGGGCATTAAAGATATGCATTTGGGGCTTTTTAATATTTTTTCTATAATTTTATTTGACTCTTTCCTCTGTCTGATGTTTGCAAATGCAAATCTGATCTATTTTTTTTCATTTTAAAAATGTGCTGTTCCATTGTGGATCTAGTCCATCAAATATATCAATATGAAACACCTTCTGTTTGGTTTGGTTCAAGTGTGTGGCAGACTATGGGCTATTGCTATGGCTTCAGTCTTTACATAAAATTTACAGTGCTTTGCATTGTAGTCTTCAAAAAGAAATGCTTTTCCAGAATAAATAACTATATTAGTGTCAGAGACTTGTGATTTGGTTTATTTATGTCTCCTTCATACAAAACTAGATTTCCATTTTAAAGACTGTGATAGTGCATTGCAAATGTGTGTCATTCTGCAGTATACATGTTCCCTGGTTATTTCATCTTTTACAATAATACCTTGCCCAACAGTGTATGAGCACTGCTATCCCAGAATTTAATTTATAACTTGGCATTAGCTTTTTGACGCGTCTGGTTTCTTAAAAGGTTTAATGCTAAGGGCTTGACACTTGAAATTTGCTGCTTATCAACTAGTGTTAGTACTCAAATTTGAGACACATATACTTGGATTTCTGAATTATCTAACATGCTAACATCCTTTATTAAGTCTGCCACAGAAACAGATTTGACTGGCTGTTATCTCCAGTAGAGATGCTGCCTATGTGCCTAAATCCTTGTGCCAACAGAGATTTGATCTGATGGAGAATTCACTTAGCTGTGTCATACTGCTTCAGCAGTTTTGGTTCATATACCGTTGTGGTTCTGGGCCATAATCTTGGATTTATGCTGTCACTTGGGAAGATGAGTAGGTATGGATCAATTTGAATGGTAACCATGTGTAGGTCTAATAGAGTACAAATTATGTTCAGTAAGGAAAAAAGTCAATTTCGTAAGAATGGGGAGGATAATCCTATCATATCAGAAAAAGTCTGCAGTTTTTAGCTAAGAAGAATAAGGTGCCTGATCCAGTAAAATAAGATGTAAACAAAGTCTGACAGACTCTGGTGCCTTAGAAATCTTAACTGTGTAAAATGCTTGGATGGCAAGCAGAGTAACCCCAACTGAAAAGGATGTTTTACTCGTCCCTTAAACATAATGGTAATTAGATGTCATAATATAACTTCAAGGGAAAGAGGAATGGAGGGAGAGAGGGAAGAAAGCAGAAGTAGCAAGAATTGATAACTCAATTTCCATTACTGTCTGGGGAGCACTGTGGTAGCATAGTCCTAGAAGTGGTGGTTGGAAGGGATCTCTGGGATCCACCCTGTCCAGCCTTCCACTGGAAACAGGACTGTGACCTGTGGCATTGCAGGTCAGTCATGGCCTTGCTTAAGCTGCCCTTGAAAGCCTTCAATGATGGAGACTGGCCAGCCTTTCTGGGTAGTGTGTTCCTGTGTGGCACCAGCCATGCTCAACCACATGCATCCACAAGGATCCACATGCATCACAGCTCCAAGGACTGGGCTTGTGACTTTTCCTTCTGGTTTTGCCATTCACTACTACTGAGAAGAATCCAGCCCAATGATCTTTGCCACTCCCCTTTGGGTAGTTTTAGATTGTTGTCAGATATCCCCTTATTTTCTTCTCTGCCAGGCAAACCAAGCCCAACTTCTTCCACATGTCTTCACAAGTGGTATGCTGTAGGCCATTTACCATCTTATCGGCCCTCTGCATGCTCCTCTCCTGTTTATCAACATCCTTCTTGAACTGGGGAACCCCAAACAGGACACATTATCCCAGGTGTGGACTCACTATCACTAAATAAGGAGGGATAATAATTTCCGTTCATTTGCTGTCCATGCTCCCTTCCTAATGTAGCTCAGACTGTGGTTCACTTTATTCACAATGAAAACACCCTGTTGGCTCATGTTCAACTTAGTGTCCACTGTGACAGGCACGTGCTCTTCAGCTGCTGCTGCTGCTCTGACAGCCTGCACTGGTGCCTGGCACTATTCGACCCCATGTGTTCACCTTGCACTCCTCATTACACTTCGTAAGGTTTCTGTTGACCCGGTTTTTAAGTTTCTCAGAGGCCTTTAAACTGAACCTCCACTGTTTGGTTTGAAAATCACCCCTTCTAAGTTAGTATTGTCTGAAAATCTGCTGCAGGTGCATCCTATATCATTATCCAAGTTACAATCAATGTAATGAACAATTCTGGCACCAGTATTGACCCCTGAGTGTTCTCCTTGTACTGGCCACCAACTAAACATCAACCCATTGATTCCTACTCTTCAAGCAAAGGATTCCATCCAGTTTTAACCCAGCAGTTCATTCATTCAGACCATACTCTTTAGCTTCAACCACTTGCTTAATCCCCATTGTTCAAAAGGGAAGCTGTGCTGTAGAGCTTATAGACCATTCAGCACTCTGGAAATGTGTACTGATGAAAATACAAAGTGCTATTTCTCTTCCCAGCACTTTTCCTCTACTATTGCTGTAGTGCTGATCACTCTCCTCCCTAAAGCTTTCATTAAGCTGCCACCCTGCTTCCCATGAAGTGGTAGTGCTGATCACTCTCCTCCCTAAAGCTTTCATTAAGCTGCCACCCTGCTTCCCATGAAGTGGTAGTGCTGCAGTGATTGATGAGGAAGGAAAGGTTTGAAATAGGAGCTTGGTTTCTGCAGCACCAAGATACAGAACAGAAAAAGAGTCCTTCTCCCAGTTTTGTTGAACTGCTGAACTTTAAACCCGTACAAAGTATCACCAAATGACCTGGCCAATTCTTCGTTACACAGTTACTGTTAAAAGGAAAGATAATTTATGGTATTTATACATTTTGCCTCCTCTTTCTTCTATGAGCCTCTTTGAGTGACTGCAGAACTCTATTTTTGCAAGGGCATGTTATATTAGTGCTGGGTAAAAAAGGCAAAAAGGAAAACAAACCCAACTTAATATTGTCATTTGGCATAGGGATTGCACAGCTTTCTTATGACACCCTAAAAGTTTGTGCCCTCTCTTCATTTTGGTAACTCCAGACTGCCAAACAGAAATAATGCATATTTTCTTGTTTTCCCACTGCCTGTCTGCGGAGAATCCTTGGTATCTTTGGTGGATTCACCACAAAACAACATTCTCAAGCAATACTCTGAGCAAATACGAACATTTTCAGCAATTCCCCTGCCTACTCCCATGATAGCTGCAGAGTCTTACTCAAATGGGAAAGAATGAACTAATTTGCTATCTTCAAGTTCACCCAAGACTGAGGATAGACCATGGGAAAGGAATTCAAAAGTAGAGGAAAGAGCAATATTTTTATCATTGCTGGCATGGAGATTTCCATTTGGAGAATAACTACTTGTCTTTTCTGTCTTCTCTCTTCTCTCTCCAAGAGCTGATGCATTACAGCAGCTACAGATACAGGAAGTCCTGTCCAATTTTCTTAGATCCTTCAGGAGGACAGTGCAGAATCATAGAATGGTTTGTGTTGGAAGGGACATTAAAGATCATGTAGTTTCAGACCCCCTGCTGTGGTTAGGCACACCATCCACTAGACCAAGTTGCTCAAAGCCCCATTTAGCCTGGTCTTGAACATTTCCAGGGATGGTGCAGCCGCAGCTTCTCTGGGCAACCTCTGCCAGTGCCTCACCACCCTCACAGGGAAGAATTTTTATGTAGTATCTAATCTAAGGCTATCTTCTTTCAATTAAATTGTGTAAAAACTCCTCTGTGTATCCTGTGAGAGATGTGAAAGTTTTCTGGAGTGTATTAAAAGGACCAAAGGATGTTTCTTAGCAGATGGGGGTGCTGCAGAGGTTGACAGTCCTGCCCCAGAGTGGAGGGGCTATTTTATCAGTGACTTGTCAAGATTCATATTAGAGGTTCCCTCCCCCAGCAACACTGAGTATTGCTTCACGTGAGAGGTTCATCGTGCCACAAAAAATGCAGCAAGAATGAAGGGAGAAAGTGAGTAGGAACAGGACACTGAGCTGGAGAAGAAGCCTAAAGAGCTGGCAGGGTACATTGAATGGGTAGGAGTATGTACAGTGACTGCTGCTTCTGAACAGAACTGCTGCCACCCACACACTTTTAAGTTCTCCAGTGGCAGCAGCAACAGCAAACCTACATTTCCATGTTGTAGATAAAGACGTCCACAGGAAAATGTGTGTTCTGCAACTCATTATAGTTATTTCCCCGATTCAGAAAGTCACAGCACAGGAGGAATGACACTTGCTCACAAAACAAAAGGTGATAAAACAGTCCCTTTTCGCGGTGTTATTTAATTTCAGCTTTGTACGTTAGCTATCAAAGTTGTATACTGAGAAGGTAAAATAAACTATCTTATCAAGAAAAATCCTATCAGTCCTAAGTGCTATTGTAACACTAATATGTTTTGCACATGGTGATAGCTCACTTTTCTGGTTTAAAACGTGTGAGCATAAGGGTGTGGCTGCAGTTGGCTGAACATCTGAAGTACCATGTGAGGAGAGAGAACTCAGGGCCTCCGACATGACTCACACTGCCACTGCAGTCAGTTCCTCTGGGTCAGACTTGGGCATGCAAGAGATCTCAGAGCATTCGATGCATGACTTGGTTGTGGGTTGCACCTGTTCCAAATACACCAAATTAACTGCAAATTCCAGCAATGTCAAATTAGCACTGAACTAGTTAACATAAATTAAATTATTTATTTCAGCATGAGGCCAACAAAACCCAGAGATCCTACAACAGAGATCCCTGTGACAGCTCAGCCAGAACTGTTTGTACAAAAGCTGCCATTATGTGTTCGAGATAGAGTCATTCCTTCCTTCTCAGTAACTGTTCCAATCTTGCTTGTTTTGTTGGGGTTTTTTCAATCTCTGTCTGCATAGCACTCATACTATCAATAACTACAGTTTTCCCTAAACAGAGATACGGAAAAGGAATGTATTATTAAACTGCCTCCAGTTCCTTGGAAAAATTAAATAAATATAAACAGGATTGCAGAATAGAAATATATTTAACAGGATTTTTAATTTGTGAGCATCTTGTAAACTTCAAAATTAAATTCAAACGTTGTATTAAGGCCCAGGTTGTGTTTCCTTGTTAAGTGTTTGTTCTTGAACCATAAATAGAGGGCTTCCTTTGAAATCCATATAAGCACAAACTGAACAGTTGTTGCCTTGTGCTTAGTTTGTCAATGTCTCAGTATATAAAGAAATATTTGCAACTTTTCAAGGTCACTTACACTTACACTGGTAGATTATTGCTTTGACAATTGACATATTAAGCCCTCCCAGCCTTTCTTCTTTACTCTTTCTGCAGTGGGTTTTAAATGAAAATAACGTTTCAATCTTCGATTCTGTCCATCCATAGTTGTCCTTCAGGTAGTGGGCATCCAGTGCCCACTTTCCAAATGACATTTACACATATCAGAAGCTTGGTCCTGCTCAGTACTTTGAAGCTAAACCAAGTGTCTCGTGTTTCTGTGGGCTGGGGCAGTTCCCACACGTTCTGTGGGCACACAGACACCAGCGCTTGTTTTCTTACCCTACCACAAACTGCTAACCAGCAGGACCACAAGTCCAGAGGACTAAAAGTGACAGATACTCGTGTGGATAGCATGGATGGAATCATCTGGGTGTTTAGGTGAAATGAAAACATAGACACTCTGAACAGTTACTGTCAGATTGTCATTGGGGAGGTGAGACTTCTCTGAGCTTCTGAGACAAAGGGTTACCTGTTGGGCGGAAGAAATCATGCTCTGATTTCTAAGGAAGCAGTGAAAATGATACAGTACCTGTAGGAATGTTCCACATCCAATACAGAATGGAAAGTACAGTATAGGTAATTTTGGTTTGTTATCAAATTAGTAACTGTTTTTCAGTATTACAATTTCTGTTACTTTTGCTATTTATTTCAGATCTTTTAATAAAGACGTAAACATCCATGTCTAAAGAAATCAACATGGTGTAGTATTGGTTCCAGAAATTAACCTAGCAGCAATGAAATTTTAGATTTCAGGGATTTAGTAATTTAGGAGTTACTTCATATTCCATAATATAATGGACTACATTGCTCGGGGTTTTTTTTCCCCTAAACTTGACATCATTGCTTTAAATGTGGCAGTATAAAACTGTTTGCAGAATCCGCCCAGCAACAAGAGCTGCACTCTCTCCCTCTAGTGGAGGATAATAAAATAGTTTTCTTTCCGGTTTTCCATATGTAAACCATAATGCTGTCAGAGCTTGAAAGCTTTTCTGAACAAGAACATATCATAATTTGGATTTAATGTATAACATAAATATTATATGAATAGCATTGTGATATGATATTTTTTTCATATTAATATTTTTTCTGCAAGTGCACTGTTTTTAAAGTGAATCTATGGATTGTAAAATACTTATGTGTGTAAACATTTACATATATCTAGACACTTTTTAAAACAACAATAAAGCAGTAAAGATTAAAATACCTCTTAATCTCAGAAGTAAAATGCAGCGTGTTTATGTTGAACAGGAGCAGCTGGCTTGTTGGTTTTTGCCAGATTGATCCTCAGTGTAAAAAACATGTACCTAAATTACAAACTTTTTATTTTAATCCAAATGTTTTCAGCACTTTAAGATGGTGTTCACCTTAAAAGAAGAGAGTGACACAATACTTGGCTGCGATGTGTATCCTCTTTTTCATAATTAGATGCTACAATCTACTGCTTTGTTTCAGTCTCCTAATAAACAAATTTTTAAAGAACAGCATAAACATCTTCCAAGCATTTAGTATTCATTGCAAGTACAAACCTCTTATGCAAGTAAAGATTTACAGGACTAAATCCATAATTAGGATGGTAGAATACATTCTTATGTATTACTGATTAAATAAGTTGTGCCTCTAATTATTCCACTTCCAGTTTCCAAAATGTACCAAGACCATTGTTTCTTGGCTAGATTCCTGTTGCTGTTTTCAGGGGAAAGTTTGATTTCTAACTCTGCTGCTGAGCTTCTTTTTAGCGTATTTTTCTATTTTGTGTTTTGTTACCTCACTTTCTCTATTAGTACTTTTCTTTCCCTTCATTGTTGCCATATAAAACTTCACACAGGTAGGTGGGGAAGCTGTCAGCTCAAGGGAATCTGAAAGACGATGCACATGTAGGTAGCTTCAGAGTCTTCATCTTCCAGGGAGAGGCGATTTCCCACCTGCAAGTCACTGCCTTGCACTGAGTGTGTCACTGGGAGCTTTCTGGTTCCATTTTATTTGAATTTATGTATTTGCTGTTCCTACCAAATCACTAAGGGGTAACAAAGCTACTTGAGAAGAAGTGTTGGGTGACAGTTTTGGGTTGCCACTGTCTCACTCAAATACCAGCAGAAAGTGGATCTCATAGAAAAGAGGGAGAGCTTTTATTTTCTTGTGTGGGGAGTGACTCCAAGACCTGTGGAGGAATTACGACCTCGAGTCGTAATTGCTTTCAGTAGCACAGAAACTTAAGAGAGAGGGGTGGAACAGTGTGCTGAGAGATGACACAGAAGAGATGGCAGAAATGTCAGCATGGACTCCTATCCGTAGCCCTAATTCTCCTCCAGCATGAGAGGAGCCAGAGGGACATACGGGACCTCTTGTGCTTTTATGGCTGCTGTAGCAGCTCTGCACTTCCGTCCAGATAGAGATAGGCTGGCGAAAATGCATCCCAGACTCTGGAATCTGACAAACTACTAACGGCTCGGTTAGTTTGTGTTGTTTTAGGGAGGGTGACAGAGAAAAAAAAAAGCAGAGGAGCAAACTGTGAAGGGGACATTTGTCCAGTCACTCTTTTTATTATCAAATGGGGAGAGAGAAATAAAAGATTGCCAGACAGGACAACATCGTAATGTCCTCCTACACACCAGCCTGTAGATGTTGCTTGTTTTCCCAAATGCTTATTGCTTTTCTTTCAGTGTAATAAGAATGTAATAAACATTGTTATTTGAGGGAGAGCGAGGGTGTGGGCTCCCAGGTGTTCATTCGAGCCAGCTGTTCACTTCGCCCTGGTTTCAAAATGGACTCGAGCTCCAGTGGCTGGTGCTGCCAGAGGCCCACGCAGATTTTGGAGGTGCTGGTCCTGCTGTTGCTGCAATGGAAAAAACAAACTATTAAATGTTCTCTAATTTAAATCAGTTGGTCATCTGTGGAGTTGCATTAATAGGGAATGCAAATATGATTTTAATACAACTTTATCATGTTAAGGAAGGAAATGATTGTTAACCTCTACAAACATCATTTTAGAAGCACTTTTTGTTTGTGATTTGAAATGTTAACGTGCTCCTGACACTGGGATGATGATGATTTCTGCCTATCAGATGCGCTGTCTTTTAGATTAAATATTGCAGACCCTCTTCTCAAGGTTTTATTCAAAAAGGGAAGATTTATTCAGCTTATATTATTACTGGCCTGACATTTCTGCCACTTTGTATCTTTTAATGTATTTCTTAACCAAAATGTAATGTGGCTGTAATGAGGGGCTAAAATTAGTTTAATGAGGCTCCTGCAAGGAGCAGTCACCACAACGTCCTACTGTCCCTAAAAATAATAATGTTCCGGCGCCTCCGGCAGCCCCTTCCCCCGCCATCCCGGTGTGGGGCCGGTGCATCCCGGTGTGGGGCCGCTGTGGGGCCGCTGTGGGAACAGCGCTCTCCGCCATCCCGCTGTGGGGCCGCTGTGAGAACAGCGCTCCCCGCCATCCCGCTGTGGGGCCGGTGCTCCCCGCGGGGCCGCTGTGGGGCCGCTGTGGGAACAGCGCTCCCCGCGGGGCCGCTGTGGGGCCGCTGTGGGAACAGCGCTCCCCGCCATCCCGCCCTGGGGCCGCTGTGGGAACAGCGCTCCCCGCCATCCCGCCCTGGGGCCGGCGCTCCGTCAGGGCGCAGGGCCAGCCGGGGCGCCGTGGCGAACCCGCCACGCCAGGGGGCGCCGTGGCGCAGAGCCGGGCCGCCTCAGGCGGGGCTGCTCCCGGACGCGCCGCGTCCCGGCCGCGCCCGGGCCGTGCGGCAGCGGGAACCGGGAACACCTTCGGCCGCAGTTCGTGCTGGCCAGGAGCAGCAGCTCCTCAGGGTACGCCAGGTGCTGATGTGACGTGACACACCGGGCAGGCGCTGGGGGTCGGGAATGACGCCAGTGACACCCGCACAGTGGCAGCGGGTCACGCTGGGGTCAGACACCTTATGGATTCTGGAAAATTAATTATTTGGCAAGGATACATTGTTTTTTTAAAATTTATTTTATGTATTTTAGCTAAGATCCATCTGAAAATATTGCTACTTCCGATGTAGCAAATGAGATTAAAAATATTTTTTAAATCCTATATTAATTTCTCGCATGCTATTGCCAGTTTATTGAGGTTTTGATGGGCAATTTAAGTAAGGCCACTATAATGGGGGCTTATTGTTAAACACATAATTAGTCTATATCCTTGAAATTCTGTAAAACTTCGCTGCACTATATGGCAGCTGTTAATGCTTGCTGAGTATCTTTAATATGCACGATTCATAGTACTTTGCAAATCATTAAAACAAGACATTGTTCTACAAACAATGCCATGTGCGTCACAGAGGAGCCAAGAAACACACTGGGAGCAGACTGCCGAGGAGACAGGAAATAATGAGCTCGTCCTCTGACCCCATTTTGATGATTCTTTGACCCAAAAAGCGAGTAGTACTTGATAAGCAGGCAAGGTGGATAATCCGGGCCTCTAAGGAGGTTACCAATTGCATGCAGGAAACCTCAGAATCCCTGGTTTTCACATCAGGCTCAGAAAGCTATCCATGGTTTCAATATTTATTGAAATACACCTGACATCTGTTAGAAAGGAGGGATCCTAGCTGTCAGCTGCACTATTCTGAGACTAGAGAATACTGTACAGCAAGTACACACAAAGTCTGACCTCTGTGTCAAATTACCCTGGTCTTTCTCCCTGCACTTCTTCTGGAGAGGTGGGGAAGCTTCTGGGTCTCACCACTGACCTTATCCTCACCTTTTCAGAAAAAATGTTGTGGACTAACTAGGAACACTACTAAATGATGAGCTCTTCATTTTCTATAGTTACAACAGCTTTACAGAACCAAATCTAATCTTACTCTGCCAATAGCCAACTGCAGACCCTTATTACCTTTTGCAGGGTTAGCATCAAGGCCCTTGGCCTGATTCTGCCAGAGCTCCAGGCAGTTTTAGATAACTGTTCTCACAATATCGTTTGTCAGACCAAGGTTTTGGCTTACACAAGATCAGAAGGAAAAACAGTTATAAAATGCATTGCCAAGTCGTGGTTCCAGTGGGAGAACACAGGGAAAGAAAACTGTTACTAAATCTTTCAAATGTTACATTATTTTCACTAATTTCACCCTCAGTGTAGTTCACAAATTATCAGAGTTAATCTACAAACAGAAGGAAAAAACCTCCTACCCATTAGTAAAAAATGGGTTTTGAAATACTTTAATTATAGTAAGTAATGAAATAAATTGGAAAGAAGCCTGTATTCTGTAAACGTGTACGCTGACCATTAAACGTGACAGTGGGTATACACAGAGTCTCATGAAAGACAGAGGTTTCAGTTTTGCCCCTTGCCCAGGACCAAGGTCACACCAAATTAACACACGACACTGATCCTGCAGTGTCAGATGAGGGTGTGCTGAGGCAGTGAGCAGGACTTTTCACAGAACAGTGCATTTGCAGTGTGCTGTAATTGGGGCTCATCTGGGGCCAAAACCATACAGAGCATTTTTCTAGGGCTTTTTTTCTTATGTTTAGAGAACTAGATTTACATTTAATATGCTGCCTATTTTAAGTTTCTTGTTTTGGGAGGTTACTATATTTTTTAATATATTAGAAGTCTTATGTCCATCTGCTTAGTTCTTTCTGAACTTCTGACCTCTTTCAGATGTTTCAAATTTGACACTTAAGAATTGAGATGCTAATGACTTCTGATGCAGTGTGTTGTATTGTTAAATGTATTTTGATGTGCGTTTCTTAGTGCAGTTAATAATTTTGCTTACAGGTAGCTGGAGTGGCCTGCAGCTGCTCCCCTGAAATCTGTGGGAGTCTTTTAGCTTTGACGCCAGCATGAGGTGGCTCTAACCTAGAGGCTGTGCAGCTGGCTTTTACCATAGTTAGCTGGGTATGAAATCATTGTATTAGTCAGAACAATGAGGAGGCAGAAGCAAAGCTGAAATTGAAGCTTTAAGGATCTGACTCATTCCGTTTCTGGCACAAGGAGGTGCAAATTGCACTTCCTGAATTTGCTGCACACCTACCAAACCCCAATTACAGCACACCCCAAATGCGCTGTGCTGTGAAAAGCCCTGCTCACTGCCTCAGCACAGAGCCATCAACTAATTTGCTGTTGGCAGCTGCTGTTTGTAGGATGTTAGCTGAAAGATGTCTGTGTGTTGCTGCAACTCTCCTTACGGTTTTGCAGTCTTTGTTCACTCTCATTCAGAGAGCCTGGCTTGTAGTAATGGTATCCTGAGAATCTTCAGCTGGACAATAACCTGACAGAGCAGGGCCCCCATCCTCTCTGCTGGTCATAAGCAGCATATTTGTTTTTTCCCTCAGAAATAGCAATAATTTAGCTTCTCAGATGTGTCCTATCTGTTCCATCAACTAGAATAATTTTATTACCCCAATTCCATACAATTATATCCCCAAAAAAAGCCCAAAGCCAGCAAGCCCACTGTGGCCTTGCTGAAAGCATGTTGCAGCCCCTTTTAAGTCACAAGCCCTGCCTGAGAAGTGTCAACAAAATGCAGTGAGTTGTAGCAATGTGAGATTCAGCAGGTACTTGTGCATGGAGACAGCCACAAGGTATGCTCAGCATAAAGAACCAGCCAAAGGAAATTCTGCCTGCTGATCTCTGGTGGATGGAGCAAAGGAGGAACTTTCAAGCACAAGTCAGAGAAGATGGGAGACACATTTTTCCCATTTTCATTACACAAAAGGTACTGGTGCAGATACCCCTGGTTGCAGCTGTTTTCTACCCAGAATACCAGCTTGCAGCTACTTATTTAGGACTGTTATTGACAGCTCCTTTGGGGGAAAGGCTGTTGCCATTCTAAGGCTTCAGACCAAAATTTGCATGAAAAATATGGAGGTTTTTTGGTTGTTACACCCATGTTTTCCAGGCCACTTATGTTTTGTTTCCACAGTTAAAATTCACTATGTACATTAGAGATTCTCAAAAGTGATGAAGAGAGTCCCAGGAATGATATTTCATTAAAGGTGAGTTAGTTTTTCAGTTACATAGTTATTTACATATATTTATTTCTACAGCACGTAGAAGATGCTGTCTTGACCCCCCCCGGCGTGGAAGACCATAGGTCTCCATAAAACCAGCAGTGATTCAATCTCAGATGCAGGATTGAGTAATAAGCACTGAGAATGGGTAGTGCTGATGTAGAAGGAGGTATGTTCACTCAATCACACCCTTCATCCTGCTTGTCTATACTTACCTTACTGAGTATTGACCTTGTAAGAATCAATTTCCCATGGGCTATTCTATTCCCTATTTCTTCTCATATTGCTTCTAATATTCCATTATTAAAGCATTTTAAAATATTTTATTTCTGAAATATTTTTTGGCATTTCTTAAAAAATTTTGAAACAACTCTGAAGTCTTGCCTTTGAGCTGTTTAAGTTGGCTGAAGGGACAGCTGACGTGAACTACATGCAATTAAATAGTTTATATAATTCATGCCATAAGAAAAATATCAAAAGATCCTTTTTTTTTCCCTAGTCTATCTGGGTGGAAGAAGGATTTTTCCTAAGTAATGTTTTCAGAGAGGAATGCTAGAAAACATATTGAGAACCCAACTAATATTGATAGACTGATAAAATATCATCCCCAATAACAAAAAACCAAAAAGACAATGACTGTATATGTTCCCTTCTCTGTAAATCAGAGCAGCTAAATTGTGTACAATATGTCTTAGGCCATTAACAGGTATTCTCTTTGCCGCAACTAATTAATTAGGAGAATGACATTCTAAGTAAGGGGAGCTGAGATTTGGGACTTTTTCTGTTTCTGTAAAATTTTAGGCCACATTAAATATGAAAACTGTGAGGTTATTGTATTTATTACACTATTTATATCTCTTGCTATTACTGTTTTGAGTCTGTGATGGCATAAAAAACTGTAAATGCTTCTAGGTAAGGACTAATATTCTAAATATGTAATAACATTCTAGACATTTTGGTTTCCAAGTAACTTCTCTATTTTAGCTTCTGTTTAATTTCTCTTGCTTCTTCTTTTACAATGAGCAATATTTCAGCAACACAGGGAAGGAAACAAATGCAAGAAGTACTCCAATTTGAACAGAGACTAAGTATAAGGTAAGTTAACTTTCTTTGAATATACAGTCAAGTTACATCATATGCCTTTAATTATCACGGTTTGATATGCATGAGTGTACTGCTGAAATGGATGTTTTATCTGTTTTTAAAACGTGTCTTTTCCAAATAAAAGTGTGGGTATTCCGTACATGAAACTTACCAGTAAAGGGATGAATTTAAGACTACAGTTTGTGTTATGCTCAAAGAATAAAACTATACCCAGTAGGCTAAACATCAAAATAGTGGGGATACACCAGATCATTCTTCTCAGTAGTAAGAAAAACTATTTCTGGAAAATATACTTTTATATTTAAACTCTGCAAGATATATTTGAAAATTACTCTTGATATTCTTCATTGAGTCTGCACTCTTAAGATTTGAGTCATGTATGTCTTTAAATATTGCCTCAGTAGGTTCAAACTTACAAAATTTTCCTACTTCTGAATTATTGTTAGTTCATCATTCTCATCCTTTAAGTTCACCATGTTCCTATACTCTTTTTGTATTGTGAAACTTCTACAAATGATATTTCTTAAATTTGGGAATTGATTATTAGTACAAAACCAAAATACTTTTGAATATGTCCCATCTTCTTAACATTTTACCTATAGCTAACAACATTCTTTCTCATGAACCTGAATAAAACTGCAACAGACTAGAAAGCGTTCAGCATCAATTTCCACACTTCCATTGTAAACCAGTCCTGTCCAATTGAAACCAGCAGTACGCTTTGGCTTCAGTGGAAGAGAGTCCATTATTTTAGCCAGAATTATACATCATTTTCTGTCACCATGTGGATAGTTTTTTCAGGATAGATTCAGTCAGCTTTGTGGTATTATAGACAGTTTGAGAAATAACTTATCTGAACATCAGTCTGACCTGTTAGCAGGTGATGTCTTCCTAGCATCTCACATTGCAATCCACGTTTTTCCTTGTTCAAAGTCTCTCTCACATCAGGATTACAGTTAGAAGCAGACCAGAATCAGAGCAGCAGGCTGCTCATGCTGTGTTATTTAGGATGAAATTCAGTTTCCTAAATAAAGCCTTCCAGTGCCTTTTAAAATGCCCTGAGTTACCAAAGACATCCATATGGGGCTGTCAGATGTGATGGGGCTGACAGAATAAGGAGACCCTCATTCTTCTGGAGCACAAAGGGGTTGAAGCGCGTGACACCCTATAGCTGCCGGTTTTCGGCGCTGTCAGCAGACAGTGTAGAGTCAGTATGGTCACAACTACCACCACTGCTGAAAGGGGAGCTCCTTCTCATGTCACACAGCAGCATCTCTGGCTGCAGGAAGGGCCACCCAGGCTCCTGAGATAGGGACACTTCAGACACAGCCTAAGCCATTGGTGAATACAAGGTCCTGGATGCCAGATTGGACTGCCCCTCTTGAGAGGGGGGGAGTTTGCTTCTCTTGGGTGTGTATTCTTTTTGATTTGCATTACCAGACCACTTCAGCCACTAAATATATAAGTATTAAAAATCCTTTTGTTTCCACAGTGACTAAATACTACTTTCATATTATTAAATATTTCCAAATATGTTTAGTCAAAATTAGTATGGAGTTTTGAAAGTCAATGAATGTAGCAATGATTGAAGATAGTATAAGACAGGTTAGAGTGGTAATCTGATTTTAATTTCCTTTAAACCTTTCCTAGTTTATTTATCAATATATTATCATTGTAATGTCCATTAGCAGTGCCTGAAATAATACAACTAATATTTAGTGGGTTTATTATTTTGTGTAAATGCTAAAATGAAAGAATTTTACTTCTGTAGATAGTCTAATTAAAATCTCCAAATGAAGTCTATGATGCTTTTAAAATGAAGCTTTAGATTCATGTAGAAACATTGCCGATGCACAAACAGGCTTCACTTCCTATCAAACTCAGTGTTAACATTCTTTAAGCTTTTGTAATATTGGAAAATCTGCAAGACGAAGACTTACATGTGTTGTGGGTAAAGACTTGCATGAACAGGCCCCATGACTCTGTTACAAAAACTGTAAAAATTCATAAATTGAAATTTTACCACATGCCTTGCAGACTGATCTAAATCAGCATACAGATCTAAAGTGCAGAGAAGACTCTTTAACCACTGTTTTCTTTTGCCCATACACAGGAAATTACCAACTGATAGACAAATGACTAAGCAAAGCTTTCTTTATTTATGCACATATAATACTGACTTTCTAGGGCCCCTGACAACCACAGGACTCAGAGGTTTAATTCTACAATGTCTATTCTGAGAATTTGAACAAAAACAATAGCAGTTTTCTGATTATTTAATGCATCCCTTCAATGAGTTTGTCATTCTGCACAATAAATGGAGACTGAGTGCCTACCATGCATATATATTTATAAATTGCTGAAGTAGCTAAATGTGCCATTTGCTAAACAGATTACAGTAGGAGACCAGAAGGCTGATTTGAGACAATGCAGTGCACTTTAAAAACAGCTCCAGACACCAGTATTGACACTGCTGAACTGCAGCTCAGTGAGTGCACTGTACAAACAGAAGCTGGTCTGTGTGGAATAGTTTGAAGCTTTGGAGCTGTAACTCTGAAGTGATGTGTTAATATTAACAAGTTGACAGGAAGTGGTGACTCAGCCCCTTGGAGGGAAGCTGCAGTGACTGGCCCCTTTTGCTTAAACAAAGAAAAATACTAATATCTCTATTTTTGTGAAAAGCTTGTACACATGCAATTTTTGTCCCTGATACATTCATCAAAATAAACTTCCTATACTCTGTATTTTTCCACAGAATTTTTGCAGCCCATTTTAAATAATTTTAAAATTTAAATAATTTTAAATGCTTATCTCTTCTCCATGTGCCCAAAGGCCACACATATCTATGGAGACTCTATGTCACCTTCTTGAACCACGCAAAGTCACTAAGAGATGCTGTCTCTCCCCCATTCATACGCTGTTTGTATTCAGAAGTATTCTGGAAGAAGATAACTGTAGGTGAACTATGGAAAATCTACTATAGGGTTTTGTTAAGACAGAAACTATATGTAGTACCTGTGTTATGGCTTGATGTTACCCAACAGCCAAGCACAGGCTGGTCTTCGTTGTAATAAAAATGAGGTCAACATGCTCTTCAAAGCAGCCTGGAAACCTTGTCAGGAGGAAGCCTATGGCTAACAGCTGAGTGACAGCTGGCCATGAGCAAAGTGAAAGCTTCCACCAAGGTTGTTATATGACTTTTGAAAACAGAACTTTTGCTCTGAAATTACCCAACTGCTTTGGAAGTGCTTAAACTGTAGTATTTGTGTACACAAGTACTTTCTTAATTGATGGTCACACAGAAAAACCTGAGACTCTATAGATCATTTACAGCATCTTCCTTGCCTCTGAAATATCTTCTAGGGTTTGGGTTTCTTTTGAGTGCTTGTCTCTGTTCTCAAGTATTACATTCACTCTTCTCAGTAATGTGTACTTTAGTTAAATGCAGGGAGCATCTAAAGATGCCTGGAAATCACATTAAAAATAAATTAAAAGTTGCCTCGTAAACCCAGCATTTAAGATTGCATTTAAAAGATTCTGCATTTATATAAAATTATGAAAATGTTAGATGTTGGGGAGGCATTGAAATATCAGAAATACAAGTTTCTGAGACAGCTAAACTTCAGCAGAGAACTGATACTCACAACAGAATAATTCCAAAGATTTTGTGCACATAACATTTATACTTAGATTTTTTTATATGTGAGAGTTTTTTAAGTTGCTAGTGACAACTGGCAAAGTCAATTTGTCTTTAAATGAAAAAATAATATCCTGCTGACTAAAATTTTACCTCAAATACTGTTCAGAACATCTGTTTGAATATTTGAAAACAAACAGATTCTGTTCAAATATTTTGAAAATAGCACAGATTATGTTATACTAAGTGCCAGATAGATACAATCAGGAATGTACCTTGCTTTTCTAGTAAATGTAATACCTGTGAAAGATTCTAGAGTGGTTTTGTAGGCAAATATATTTTAGACATTAGGGTTATTGTATTGCAAGTTTATTTCTCTGCACTACCCATCTTGCCAGTCGAGTGACCATCAGGAAGGCTCAGTGAGCAGCTTATTCTCTTTATTTGTTTGTTCTTGCTTTGCCCCATGAAGTAGTATCAAATGAGTTGAGAACTGGTTAAATGGCAGATCTCAGAGGGTCATAATCAGTGGCACAGGGTCTAGTTGGAGGCCTGGCACTAGTGGTGTCCCCCAAGGTTCAGTATAGGGCCCAGTACTGTTTAACTTATTCGCAGTATTGTTTGCTTACTCATCAATGACTTGGATAGATGCCTCCTCAGCAAGTTCACAAAGCTGGGAGGGGTGGCTGATACTCCAGTGTGCTGTGTAGCCATTCAGAAGAACCTTGACGGGTTGGAGATGGAGAAATAGGCAGAGAAGGACCATCTGAAGTTCAACAAGGGCAAATGCAGGGTCCTGCGCCTGGGGAAGAATAACTCCAGAAACCAGGACTGCTGGGGGCTGACCTGCTGGAAAGTGATTCTGCAGGGAAGGACTTGGGGGTTCTGGTGGACAACAAACTATCCATGAGCCAGCAGTGAGCCCTTGTGGCCAAGATGACAATGAGATTCTGGGGTGCACTAGCAAGACCATTGCCAGCAAGTCGAGAGAAGTGATCCTGCCCCTCTACTCAGCCCTGGTGAGGCACATCTGGAGTGCTGTGTCCAGTTCTGGGCTCCTCAGGACAAGAGAGACATGGAGCTCCTGGAGCAGGTCCAGTGGAGGCTGCAAAGAGGATGAAGGGACTGGAGCATCTTTCTTCTGAGGCAAAGCTGAGGGAGCTGGGCCTGCTCAGCCTCAAAAAGAGATGACTCAGAGGGGACCTCACCAATGTACACGAGTCTCTGCAGGGAGGGGTCAGAGGAAGGACCAGGCTCTGCTCGGTGGTGCTGAGCAATAGCACAAAAGGCAACAGGCAGAAACTGATGCCCAGAAAGTTCCACCTGAACATGAGAAAGAACTTTACTGTGCAGGACACCATGCACTGGAATAAATTGCCCAGAGATTGTGTGGAGTCTCCCTCACTGGAGACATTCCAGAACCATCTGGATGCAAGTCTGTGCCATGTGCTCTGGGAGGAACCTGTTGGAGCAGGGAGGCTGGACCAGATGACCCACTGTGGTCCCTTCCAACCACATCTGTTTTGTGACTCTGTGATCAATTTACCTATCAAAAATGGTTTTCAAACAATCCTTGTTATAAGGATGCTTTTCATTTCCATACTCTCTATATTTACATGTCCACTAAATGACCATCAAAACAAGAAAGTTAAGGACGTGCTTTAGAGGTTCTAGTATGATATTCTTTGAGCCATGAAAACCAATGTATCACGTGTAAAGATTACAGTAAAATCAGCTACTTGTGTGCAGACAAGGCTGCCTTATTGTGAACAGCTGCTAATCATGCTTATGGTTGTGGGAAGAAATAGCATCAAGCACACTGTACAAATTATGATACCTTTGGGTTTTGCTTTTTTTTTACAGGACCTGGGAGCTGCCTTTAAAGATCATGAACCTGTTTAATAATTCATCAGAGGGAAAATGCTCAGTATCAGTACATATAGAAAATGTAGTAAAAAACCATTCCTTTAAACAGATGATTACATTGTTGTTACTTTACTTAGGTTGCTAATACCAGAGATAGTTTGAGAATGCTTTCAAATGAAGAAAGAAGTGTAGTATTTTCTCCTGTGCCATCACCTGCTCTGTTGTTCCCTCTTCTGTGACCTTGGTGCAATCTGTTAAACAGTACAAGTACTTAATGTGAGAACTCCACAATTTGTAATATGGACAATGTTTGAAGTACAAGGAGCAAGTGGCAGAAGACATTTTCCTTTGATGGCACTTCATCAGTATCTTGCTGCATATGCTGAGCTTCATAGTATTTACCACCGGCGCACTCAATGAACCACCAAGTCATCATTTGCACTTGGATTATAACAAAGCTTAAAGCTATTTGCCTATTACTTACAGAAGGCAGAAAACAAACATCTCAAGATATATTCAAAACAGAACCTTGTGGCCAACTCTGCCTGGAGCTACTTTTGCCAGAGCATCTGGACTTGTTTTAATTGTAGTTCATATAACCATCATTGTAATTGACTACTGCCTCTTCTGCAGAGAAGAAAAAGCTGATGGCCATTCAATAGCTAAAGTAAAAAAGCCAGGAAAACTATCAGTAGTCATGGACTGCAGTTGAGTTTGCACCTTCTGCTACTTCTGATAACAGCTGTTAGAAGACACCTTGAAAACTATTTTACAACCCTTCTTATTTTGTTATTTGCACTGTGTTTTAACCCTGTGGTTTATGGTCAGTGAAACAAAGAGCTGCAAACCAAGCTATTCAACAGGCAAAGACTTGGTGCATGTATTCACCACATGGCAAACACTAAAGACACAGCAGCTATTTAGTTTGCTGAGTTAGGTGAATGATCTTATATGTAAAACTCTAACTTTCCACCTTCTAGGAAATTATGATTGTCAGCACTGTAAAATAAAGAAGAAAGTCTTGGACACTACTGCACAAAGTGTTTTTATGACACTGACTGGAACTTAAGGGAAGTTGAACTGCTTGACTCCTTTAACAATTTTCATATCCTTGTTATTATGACCCTACTACTGTGAAGCTTGCTATGAAACAAGATCAAGCAGAAGACAGAATATGACTTGGCATGTGAGAATGCTGCAAGTTTGCCAAATGAAATCTAAAACAGGATTTATTTTAAAAGAAATGAAAACCTATTTTCACTGGTAGTAAAAATGATGATTATAGAGAATACAAGGGAATCCATCTGAAGGTAACTATTGTTAGATAGGGAAGTAACAGCAGTAGAGTAAACTCCGGTTACAGTCTTTCCAAATGCAAAATCAACTTGCAGAATCAAGTTTCAGAATAGTTTTTAATATCTGAAAAGATGTACACTATTTTTTCTTTATTCATTACATTTAAAACACTGAAGTTTTATTAAGATTTTAGTGAACTACCATGTTTTTGGTGAATTTGTCCCTTTTACTGTTGAATTCTGAAATATGTCAAAAATAGGAATACTAATTCTTTTTGTTTATGTATTTAAAGCAATGAATTCTTCACCTAAAAATGCTGATACACTGTTCTTGTAGGACCACTAAAATTGCTGTACTTGAAGGAAGGACATGCATATTTTTTTTACCTCTTGCTTCCCCGCTTTCACTGTATGCCCTGGAAAGTCTAGAGGTCGCCTTTTGGAGTAAGGTAAAGCTAATTAAATTTTTCGGGATTTATTTTTAGAGAGGCTTCCTAGACACAGAAATCTGAAAAACTAGAATAAGTTTTAATTGAAAATTTTTTCAGCATTGTCAACCCCAAAAGATCATAAGTACATACACTAGAAAATTAATTGACAGCTTTTAAATTATTATAAAATTAAAGGAAAGCAAATCTGGTGTTCACTTGCCTTTTAACTTTTCAGGGTACGTTTGCTTTTAGCTTTGATATATATCTGTGAAGCTAAAATTTATTTTTAAATAAATGCTAATGCATTTCCTACTAATAGGATCCCAAAATCCTATCCCATAATGTTGTGATAAGAAAAAAATTTACATTGTACTTCAGGGTAAAATTTCAGTAACTGCTGCATTACTCTACCATTCACTACATATTGACATGCACAACTTGTGACATTTAAATTTGAAAGCAGTGGCCTTGTGTACATGGTCTTACTTTTGCAGCTCTAACAAGCAGATGAAAAAGGAGGAGAAAAACCTGCTTATTTAGCACTGAGTTTAGATGAGCCAATGAGATCCCTCTTTGTAACCTGAAGTACAAAAAAAAAAAAAAAGAGGAAGTATGAGCCCAAGCACTTGCCAATTTCTTCTGTGGTCAGGCAGCAGATAAGCTCTTTGCAGCTTGGCCGCTGTTCTAGCTTATCACCGTCGTCATAAAGCACAGCACAGTTTGCACAGAGAGTGAAAAACTACAGCCAGCCGATAATGAGTTCCACTTTGGAATGAGCCCTGAATTTTAGGTATGATGGGAGAAGACAGTTTCCTGCGTCACAGGATAGCACAGAGAATGATATCCAGGTAATGACTTGGGAAGCAGAACTGGCCTGAGGTTTGTGTGTAAGCAGAGCCCTGCGCGGAGGCTGCTGCTGCCTGGAGCCGCCCAGCGCTGGCACTCGTGCCCTGCGCAGCCGCCGCGGGGCCGGGGGCTGGGCTGCTGTGCCCGGCCTTTCCACCCGCTCCGGGGCCGCCTTGCTCGAGTGCTTGTTAAAACCAAGAGTTCAGTGAAGAAAACGTCACAGAATTTCAGAAACAACACAGGATGTCTGATCTGTACATTCACAGCTCCTGAACTGGTCTTCTAAAGATGTACACATTTCAACATCACTGAATTGCTATGTAAAAATATGAAAACAAACTATATTAATACCATAACTCCATGTTAGCAATGGAATTTAAAAATTATTTCAGAAAAATACTAGAAAATATACTTTTATAATAATACTTTTAAGTATTAATATTTTTTTCACCATAAATAATTTGAAATCTTGCTGCTTTTCTTATTTTACCTTTTTAAGCCCAGTGTTGAATCAGAGGAGGAGAGAGACTAGAATTAGAGTCCTGCTACAGGGAGGTGGGGAAAGTCCAAGATGACAGGTGGAAAAAAGTGCTGTCTCTGTGAAGGCTGGAGTAACGTGGCCTGTTCTGAGTATCACTTAACTGCATTGCAAATACAGGACCAGATTTAGAATAACTGCAAACTGAAACCTGAATAGTAGTGGAAACAATCATCTCTACAGAATTTTGGTAACACAAGTTGAGTGATCGATGGGGTCTCTCTTCTGAGTGTCTTGTTCACAAGCACTTGTTGTTCTGGCAAAAAGCCCTAGGTCCTAGGTATCAGGAAGTAGTTCTCAGTTTTCCCAGTTCTCAGGCTTCTTTGGAGTTACAGCCCCAGGAGCAGATGGTCTTAAGTTCAGTCACTAATGCAGATTTATGGTGACTGTTATAACAATAGTAATTTTGGTATCTTTTAAAGGGAGAGTTTGCAGTTAAATTAAATTCCAGTTCATAAACCTTTAGATTTTATGCAGTTTAATCATACTAAGATGATTATAGACCACAAGCTAAGTCAGCCACAGACCTTCTCAAAGAAATATGCTCAGCATGTTATATTTAACAAAATACTAAACATTCCAGAATCATAAAATCTTTTTCTCCAATAGAGCTCCTCCTTATAAAAGTAAGAGATAATGCCAGTGGAATCTTTGTCAAGTTGGCAAAAGCTAGTGAGGGATGTAACTAACTTCTGACTTTCTCCTTATCCCTTATGAGAGCTCTAAAAAGCTCTCTTAAGCTACTTTTGCTTTGTTGTGTTTTTATGTTTTAAATGCACAATGCAAAATACACTATTTTGTCCCTGCTCTTCCTTTGCATTTGTAAAATGGACACTGGTTCATTTTATATAGGCAGAGAACCTCAAAGAGCAGCAGCAGCCGCCAACCTGCTCACTCACAGTGGTGAGTAACCACAGGCTAAAAATGGCTGAGAACTGCATGCTGTGTAGAAAAGACACACAGAAACCAATTGCCCTTGTGGTGATCCTTTTCCCTTCAGTGGATTATGATTGGTATTGCTGATTAATTTGTATATTCTTCACCGTTAATGGAGAGGATATCTTCTGATAATTTCTACAGAGGATTTCAAAGTGGTGATGGCTGTTGGTGGTTATCTTTTCAGAGAATGTAGCCAGGAACACTTTGGAGTGTATCTTCAAGGTTGCCTTCTGTGGTGGTGCATCCTCCCCCACTCCTTGGGCCACACTGTCATCTCAGAAACACCAGTTAAACCTTGGTCTTGATGAACAGCACCTGGACTAAGCTCCTCTTGAGCTTATCAGAAACACTGTCAGCTCCTGTTTTTCAAAGAATAGCCTTGGAAATTTCATGCCTCAACTTGCTTGGAACAACATTTTTATTATCAAACTTTAAATGAAAGTCACTGACCCTAATTGTGTCCAGGATGGAAAATTACTATGACTAAAGCCAAGTCTCCTGCAACCCAGTGGTCCTAAGTGAGACCCTTTGAGCTCTCCTGGACCCACAGCAGGCTGTGCCCAGCCTCTCCCCTGGAGTGAGACATGCTTGGAGCAGGTGAGCTCTCAAGTTTGCTATACTTGGAGTACCTCTGCCAAACACTGCCAACGTACCAAGGGACCACTCATTTGTGACACCTTCACAGCAGATGTTCTACAGTCCTGCAAAGCTTTTCAACACTTTCCAAGAAGGTCTCTCAGGCAATGTGGTTCTGCCCACATGTAAAGATAGGTTGGGATATTTTACACGTGGATTCAAAACAGTGATTTGGTCTAAATAGAGATTTCACATCAGTTTAATAGGGCAGCAGATAAATTTTCTTCCATAGGAGCTGACATCTGCTAGCAGTAACTGCAGTCATGGGATTAGTTTTCCAAATTTTAGATTTTTCAGGAGAAAGCGTGCTTTTACATGTGTTTTTACATTTTAGTGTTCCTATTTAGACATAAAGCTGGCATCAAGTATCATGAGTATTCTCTCTCAGTGTCTTCAAATCAAAAGGCGATAGGTTTGGGTGATACATCCTGTTTTCTGTATTTGCAAGCACAGTGAGTGGTCAGGTCTCTGACAATGAAGCACTGTGCTTTTCAGTGCATTTTTCATTGATAACAAAAATCCTGGAAATCAAGTTATGCCCTTGCTGGTATCTGCTCAGTCTGGTTTCCTAGACCTAGCGCTCAGGACCATACTGACTTCATGGAATTTGCAGTGATGTAAGTGTTTGAAATTCAGCTTGAGAAAAAAATGAAATACATTCTCAGCTGAGTAAAGAGAAGTTGGACTTACATTATTACTTTCCTAAACAGACTCCCTCACAGTTAGATGTTTCCAACAAAACTGGTTTGCACATTGCTGGAAAAAGATTTTGTGATCATGTTTTGCTTGTATTGTTCTGCTTTGTCAGTGTGGTTCAGAACACAAAGGCTATTGTTTAAAAAAACCATGAATGTTAATTTGCATTCCATTGCTGGGTTACTACACAGAGGGCAGAAAGAAAAAACAAGCTCTGATTAAAAAAAAAAAAAGACATTGTTTCCTTTTCCCTTTCTTCTTCCTTGTGACTGGTTCTCCTTTATTTTAATGTTTCTAGCCCAGACTACGCTCTTAGAGACAGTGAGTGTCTTCTAGTACTTGTAGGCCACCACAGCTGTGTCTATAGAATAGACTATTTCAGCTGGGAGGGACCCACAACAACCATCTAGTCCAGCTGCACAGAGATCACCTAGTAGAGCTATATAAACTAAAATATTAATTCCATAATGATGTTTGTGAGCAGTGACACTTGCAATACACCTGCTCTTGTATTAGGAGGTAATTGCAGTCTGAAAATTCCTATCTGTACCATTCCAGAAGACTCTTGAGTGTAGCTTCACAAGTGGGCATAGGCTCCACTTTGACCACACTGCCACATCTACCACTGTCTAGTGATTCTCAGCCCTGAGCCACACATTCCAGCCACCTCCACAGCACCAGTTCTGGTCTTCACACAGCAGTGTGGGGAAATAACCTTACCAAAAGAGGATTGGTTTTCTCCTGAGCTGGTCTGACTCCACATGCAGCCTCACAAGCACTAAGGCTAGAATGAGGAGGCTGGGAGGAACAGGACACAAGGAAGGGGAAAGAGTAGGACTGTCAGGACCCTGATGACACTAATAAGCCTTTATTGGCCTCCCCCACAGCCCTACCCGTGGGCCCAGAGGCTCTGTTTACATTCAGTACCTATTTCTACCACAGCCATACCTGTGCCTGTATATGTAGGTCCTGTTGATCTAGGCACTGTGGACTGTTCTGGCCTCAGACCTATGGACTGACTTCCCAGCCTGACCTTGGCTCTCTCCTGTCACTGTTGTCCTGCCTGGGGATCACAACGCTGAGCCACTTCCTGGCTTGACCTCAGCTCTTCTCTGGCATCACAGACCTGCCTGTCAGTCACAAGGCTGTGTCTGACCTCACCTGCAGACTGACTTCTCAGCCTGACCTTAGACCTATCTCATTGTCATGAACTTTCTTGATGACCTGGTTTGACCCTGGCTACCACCCTTAGCCTGCCCTGCTCTCTTACTTCACAACAGGAGGAGGGTGTCTAGTGAGCCACCTGCTCTGCTTGCTGCCACCTATCTCCCTGTCCCAAGGGAGCAGCCAGCCTTGACAAGGACCAGGCACTGGGAGCAGTGTAGTCTCTGCCTGGCTCCTACCAGTTTAAACGAATTACAAGGCTGTGCTAAGAGGTGGCAGGTACAATGAAGGTGGGGTCAGTTCTTTCAGGAGCTGCTTCCCAAAAGAAGCAGTCACGCCACTTCCCCAGCCCCAGGTATTTGCTCCCACCCCTCTTCCCTGTGCCAGCACAAGTGTTTGCACAGCAAGGCAGTGAACCAGGACAAACAAAAGTGATGCAGCTGGTTCTTGAAGGAATGGATTTAACCACTTACCTGGGTCAAGAACAAGCACCTCGTGTTGAGAAGAGTGGCTGACACAGCTTCAGCCTCAAGTGTTTGTGGAAACCTGGAAGATCACCAAGATTAGGGGTTTTACTGTGATCCCACCAGGTCTGGAATCCCAGGAATTTGTGTGATTTGCCTAGGCTAAAGTGAGCAATTATGTATCTTCCTTTCTGTTTCTACCCAAAGTAGCTCAGGTATGAAGGTGCTGCTGCAATTACATCCTGCAACTGGCAATGTAGATGGATCTGTGGTTTAGGCCTTTCTTATATAAGCAAACAAAGCAACAAAAATATTCATCTAGACCCAAAGGTCCTGGGCTCAGGGTTTACTTTCAGTTCATACTGAACAAGGAGAGAGTCAAAACAGAAGTGTTCTGTGCCTGACTCTGCCTGGTCAGTTGTGTGAGGTTGAGCCCCTTCAATACTGATTGGCTATTTTGGGCTCTTCTACTGCTCAACATTTTGATTATTCTTTCCAAATGTCATCTTCTGTCAGACTCAGCATGGAAGTAATGTCATGACTGGTATATCTGAACCAGCAGTGTTCAGAAGATGTTAACTTATGGAATCCTTAAGGCACTAAGTGAAATCTCCAGGAGAAAGCTCCCACCACTGACCATACTGCTAGCAGGGAAGATTGTGGTTAGCTGGAAATGGAGACTAAGCTTGTGCTGCACTTGATTTGCTTATGTCTGTACTGTTCAGCTCCTATGTTACACTAATTTAATTTTTATGAAATGAGGAAGGGAAAGTTTTCATACAAACTGATAAAGCCAGAACTGCCCAGCAAATAAAAGGAATATTCAGCATAAGCAGGTAAGAAACCTTTAAGAAGATTAATGAAAAGAGAGAATGGTAATCACCAAAAAATTCTTCAGAGGAAAATACCTTTCATTAATTACTAGTTACTCCCTGTTGGATATTCATAACAGAACATTTGCTTTCTTCTGCTATTAATGATGACAAGTCTGTTAAGGACTTAATTAAAATTATTTGTTTGGGAACTAACAAGATACATTTGCATAAAGATTGTGATATTCTAGAAACTGATAAAGTTTCAAAATGTACCAAATATCATGGACATATTGGGAATCATTGAAAAGGCAGTCTAAAGAGTAGTAAAACCAAGCAGGCACATAAAACAAACTACCAGTGTTAAGTAAGTACCAAATTATGAATGGTAAAAAGGGTGGAAGAAAGGCTAAGGATTATTTTTGTCTGAAATACAGTCTCTGATGCTTGGTAAAGATGCAACTTTGTTGTACCTCTTTTTATGAGCTACCGTAAATCAGACTAAGATTAATAAGTGCCAGATTAAGTGTTTTCCAGGACATTCAATAATAAAAGGAAGCCAAAACAGCTTTTAAATGTTCGGTTGTTTTGTTTTGTTTTTTTTTCCAAGAGCTGAAAGTATTGAAGGAAATTGGAATGGTACTTGGAAAGACTTATTATTATTTTAACTGTTTTGTCCTCTTTTCTATATCCAGTCTGATGCTTTAAAGAAAGTGGATACAGTTACGCTGTCCTCTTTTTTGAAGTCATAATTGATGTGAATAACACAGCTGACTGATTTCAGGCCTCATGGCCATTATTTAAAATGTTCTCCTACTTTTAGATATGTACTTGAGTAAACCAACATAACCAGTAAGAAATTCTTGGTGTTTATGAATGATCTTGCAAAGGTCCAGTGAGAATTTCAAAGTAAAACAACAAATGAAAGAAATTTACCTGCTGTAAGTCCACAACAACACTATTTCCTTACTGGTGAGCACTTCCTCACAGCAATTACGTCATGGTTTTGGAAGTCTTTTTTAATGTTTGTATCTGACATCCCACTTGCATTTGTCTGTCAACAATTCTTGGTTGGAATAACCCCTTTGTGCACGTGGTTCTGGGTTCTATTCCTGAGTGAATCACTTAACCTCTCTGTCTTTTTCTCTTTCCATCCATAAAATTAACATAATAATGCTAATTCATCACAGGCTATATTTAGGCTCAATTAATGTTTGTAATGATCTCTGAGATTGTTGGATAAAACATGCTGTAAAAGTATATTATTATTGTTAATAGAGCCTTTTGTACTTCGGCACTCTTAACAAAGCACTACCATTGCTCACCGGTTCCTAAAATTTAATTGAAACTCCTAAGGACTTAATGGGATACAGCTTTCTGTTAGTGTGTCCATTTATCTTCCTGACTCGTTCAAGCCATCAGAACAGTTTCAGTTCTACAAATGGAAGAGCTGTGGAGTTTGTGCAGAGAAAAATTATGTAATTTTGTAAATGATCTAGGACTGCATGCTTTTTAAACAGGCCTTCATTTACACTGACCTCAGGTCTGGCTGAACTAGTTCAGACTGCAGAGAGCTGTGATTTGTAGAACAACTTTCTTTAAATGAGGTCCCTGTCTGGTCAGGACAATAAATAGTCATAGCTGTGGAGATTATGGCAGCGGAAGAGAGTGGGAGTAGACAAATCTCAATCTATATCATTGGAGGAAAAGATCAGGAGTCTGGGGTTCATGGTTAATGCTCTTGGGTCTTGGTTACACATACCAGGTTAACAGTTGGAAGACAAAGGCTTAGAACTCCCCTCCCATTTGTCAGGAGCAGAGGAAGAAATGAAGGAACAAGCTTCACAACTGGACTAGTTGGGAGAAATGGTTTGAGATCTATTGGCCTCAAAGAGCAGCCCATGTTTAGCAGCATAATGGACAGCTGAGCTTGAGCATGTGAGCTTGAAATGGATTTGTTGGTTGCATTGGTTCTACATTTGTAAGACTATTTGGAGCTGTGAGACACTTATCTATGCACATGGGTTTTAAGCAGTGAGGTTACTCTGTCCTGTTATGTGACGTTTTATTTTATCAATGCTAAACAGCTTTTGTGGGACTGCAAGTATTTTCTCTTCTGCTGACATACTTCAGCTTCCTACCCCTGCTTGTTCTGGTACTTGTATTATTCACAACTGATTTCTTACTATTTTTAGTAATGAGAAATGTGTGTTATCTCATCTTGTTTGTTCTTCAGAGTAGCTGGACAGTCCCTACTAAAGCTTTACGGAAAAAAAAAGCAATAATTGAGATCATATTCACAGACTGATTCTTCTAAAAGTCATATGTTCCAGAAGTATCTTTAATCACATGTTTATAAAAGAATTTTTTTGTGATTTGAAAATGTAAAATGGCTGAATAGATTTTATGTTGACTACTTTGAGAAACTTCCTTTTTTTCCAACCTAATTTTTATTGCCCTTCTTGTCTACTGTCTAGTATTACTAAGGATGATTCAAATAAAATGACTGTAATCTCTCTGCAAGATTTTCTGTGACTCAGTGAAGCCTCTTTCCATATCAAATCTTTGAGTCTGTTTCTCTAAAAGAAAAGTTTGCCCCTTAAAACTGGAAGAGAAGAAATAGGTGATGTGAACATGGATAAGCTGATCAACAAAAGCAAGTTGTGCTGTTTTGTACAGAGAAAAATAAAATTGGTAAGAACATAGTAAATTTGATAAAACTACAGTTTTACATTCACTAATCATGTGAATTAGCCAGGAGTGATAAGAGACAGAATCTGAAATCTCTGTCATAGTGTCTGGCAGCAGTTCAGAAAGCAAGAAGGGCCTTAGGAAGTAGAATTAGATGGAGAGACCATGCTCGTCAGTAATTAAAGCACTATTCAGAGAAAAACCAAGACAAAGCCAGTTGTTATTGCTAATTACTGTGAGTGTCACATTATACAGAAATACAAAAATACAACTGTAAAGGTGAGTGCAAATATCTGTAAAGGTATCGCTTTCTTCAGATTCCATGGATGGTTCTGCAGTTTTTAAAGACATTCACTTTGCCATTTGTTTACAGTGAATCTCAGGTGTTCTATCCTTAAAAATTTTATAGTTTATAGAGTACTAGACTATAAGTGACTGTTAGAAGCATTTAGCAAAAAAACATCCAGCACCTCAATCTGTCTTAATACATGACATGTCTGCAATCCTTCAGTATAGGAAAACCTATGCTTTTTCCTAATGCATTTTCATAACACATTGATACAACATTGATACAATGGAGTATCTCTGAATACATTTCATAATATTCAGATACTTGCTATTTTTCTAGATTTTATAAAAGGAATTGCCTTTAAATGCTGCTCTGCTTTTAATTCAGTAGTGCTGGTAAAAACCCCATCTAACAGGAACAGCAGGAGTCTAAACTTGCATCTTAGATCACTTAGATATTATTTTTGATGGCCTGTTTATATGAGTGTGACAATTAAAAATGAAGGTGTGTAAATCATTCACAGGAGTAACAAAGAACAATGGTTTTCTGTACCAGCAAATAATGGCAGACTTTGTAGCCATACAGAGACACAGAAGGAATTGTGGGAAAGTCTGGGAAAACTGTCAGCACTCAACTGAGTTAGTCTGTATCCTTGGGGAACTTAAGCTAGGTGTGTACACAAAAGGAAGTCCAGGACATGGTGGCCGGATCAGGCATAAATGTGCTTCACTTTGGCTCTGGAAAAGCAAACTCTTGAGGTTCTACCATCAGTCCTTTTTTTCCTCCCCCTGCCTTGTTTTCTACATCCCGACAACAACTAGTGGAGGTTTCAGTACTGAAGAAGGCTACTTCTTCATGTAGGATGTAGCAGTAGGAGATTGGATGGAAGGCATTTGAGCAGCAGGTTAATTACTAGACTCAATGTCTGGGTATATGGATGCTTTCCTGAGTGTGTTAGGTCAGAGAACTTTGGTCCATGATAAAGGGTGTGGGGTTATTTTTTCCAAAAGAACACTTAATTTCAAGCTGAGGGCTCCTCAACAATGTGTTTTATGCAATGGCACTAGTGGAATGAAGAGACAAACATAATTCATGCAGCTAAATTCAGAGGTTGAAGGAGTTGTTCCAAGAGCAGGTTTGCTGAAAGGCTGTAGCCAGTTCTGGAATGCCCTTTTAGAAACACCCACCCTGGATTCCCAGCTGTGCTCCATGTCCCCTTGTCATTGCTTTGCAGGGATGGTATCACCAAACAGTTGACTACAGTTTCTTGAGGGTCGGGGCTGATTCTGTCCTTTGATTGCTGCTCGTTTATTTGACAAACAATTTCAAAGACAAAAGAAACAAAACTGTAAGTACTAAGGTGTGAATGAACCCAAGTGTATGTAGGTTTGTTCATTCATTTATTAAGCATATTCACTACTATTAAGCAGAAGTCCCACATGCAGCATGTCTTCTATATAGCTGGAGGCACAGTTTAGTCCCTTGGTCCAGATTGGGCGTGTGTCAAACAAAGACAGAAGTGAGATGATCCATATAAAACTAAAAGTGTTTGTCACTTTTTTCTCAAAGCCTCCTAGTCTTCCTCCAGATATTTACTGCTACAGGTTGCTGATTGGCAGAGTTCCCAGACTATCAGACGGCCCTTAGAATTTCCTTCTTAGGAAGACAAGGCATGGCAATACTTTGAGACAAAAATCAGTACAGTTTTAGGGACTTTAAGTGAGTCTTTCTTTCCACACTCTACCGCCTTTTGCCAAATGATCAATGTGGAGGACTAGGACTTTTCCTCTAAAAAACCATATACCACAAGGAGGATGCTCAATATAAAGTGATGTTGGAACTCTTCATTCCTCACCAGTTTTGATAAGCTATAGTATGTGAGGAGAGATAAGATGTTGTTTCACTCAAGTGGTGATAAATAAATGAAGAGAAAGCATGTTTACAAGTAGGATGCTTGAAAGTGGGAAAGGCTGCAACACAAATGGCCTGTGAGATCCAGGGTGGATACCAGAAATAGGCTCACTTTAAGCTGACCGAATACAGAACCAACACAAGCTTACAGCATGGACAGAGATAGTCCTGACCCAGCAGATGCAGGGAGTTTTGAAGTAAGGAATCCAGTGAGACAGTGCCTTGGGACTGTAAGTTTTGGCACAAATCATGTTAGACTTAAATCCAAGTTGCTGACTGAGAAGTAACATACAATATTAATATATGTCTACCTTGAAAAATTGGACTTACTTTGTGCAACATACGAGTGCAATTTTAAAAATTTATTTATTTACTATGGCAAGCATATTGCAACTGTAGAAGGACTTAGAAATTGATTTCTGAGTTGAAATGATGTTGAGTCTGAAGCAAAATCATTGCAAATCTAAGCCTGGAAAACTATCACTAAACACTGAAAATGGCCCATTAAAGAAAGAGGTATGCATAAAGATTTGGACAAGCTCACTTCCCTGTTCACTGTGAGATGTTTATTCCTCTGCTGCATTCACTTCCAGCACGTTTTTAATGTTTCCTAAATCACACAACCCAAATCACCTTGCTGTGTCTGCCTCAGAGCACTACTTCTCTGGGTGAATGAGAATGCTGACTTCAAGAATGCAGGAACAGATATATTTATTGTGAGACTCCACTGAAATCAGTCTTTTGCTGGAAATCATTGTCTTCAAACAAAACTACCACTTGCTTCTGAAATAATAATATCATACTTTAATAAACTGCTCTATATAGCCCAAATCTTCCCTTCTTGAAATCTATAGGAGCTTTGCCATGGTTTTAAACTAACATGACAATATACATTTGACTAAGGGATGAACATAAATAAACCTCAAAATTAATCCCTATTTAACATTCTTAAATTTGATATATGGTGGCATGTATATAATCAGACAGCTCATACTTTAAAAAGCTCAAAACAAACAAAAAATCTAAATAAAGGCGTGCTAAAATCCAAACTTATTTCGTAATCATGCTTTGGAATAGCAGTTGTTTTTGCTAGTCTGATCTGCCTTTCTGTTGGCTGGGTTCCCTTTCTGTGACAGATGTGCTATTTATGGAAGGGGATTCTGAATATTTTAAAGCTCTGGCTGTTAGGAACATCTCATTCCCAGCCTTTAAAATGAAAGAGAACAAAATGCCAAAAAACTTCACAAAGAAAAACCTCCGCATTAAATAGATACCTATTTAATCATTTAAAAAGAAAGAAAAAGGGGGGAAAAAAGCAAAATCAGATTGTGTATTTTTTTAAAAGAAGTGAATACATACATACAGCAGCCTAGTTTTGGCTGTCCAACATTTTCTGATTTAATACAATACTTGGTATTAGTCTCCACTTTTAAAAAGAGGTGCTCTTTTGGAGAAAAAAAAATCATCAGGTACACAGGTTCCTAGGGAAAGAATATGTGTTTGAAAATTTGGCTGCTTTCTTCCTCAGCCGTATTGGCAGGTCAAATGAAAGACAGCGCTTTCTCTGGACAAATCTGGCCTCACAAGGAGCTGTTTATTTCTGCAGTTGGTCAGAAACCATCTATATTTACTTATACATATGGTAAACAATGGTTACCTAAAGAAATCTTTCAGTGAAATATTTTCAGAGCTAACACGTTAATCTTCACAGTTCTGTTCTTGTGCTGGGTATCAGCTTGCGGTATTTGCAGGTAGAGAGATAAAGAGCTGAGAGAAGCCACTGACATGGGGGGGAAGGATTCTGCTCTCTAAACAGGTAGATCTTATAATTTGTTTTACTTCACCTGATGGTTTAGCCTTCTGGAAAGGTAATTCAGGTTATAGTAAACTCCATCATGGTTCTCTCATTCTCCCTCTGGAGACAGAATGACAATGAAAATAGCACCAGTTTTGCTTATTAGGCATTTTTTTAAAAAAATCAGATCGGCAGGTTTTGATGCTTCTCTCTTTGCGTATTTTTCATTATACATGCAAAATATTTTACTGTATTTTTAAGTTTTCCAGATGATAACCCTCTTTTGAAATTTACAAAAATCTAATTCCCACAATTACTCTTGCAGTCTCTGCAGAGGATGATACCAATTTAACGTATGCAGCTGAACAACATGCATGCTATTAATCTCAGAAGGTAACAGAAAGACATTAAGTAGATGAGGTGAAATTTTCAGTTATCAGTATTCTTATTATTATTATTGCAGCCCTGGTTTTATATTTTAAATTTTTTTTTCTTAAAGACTACAGCACTTTAGTATCTGCATTGACCTCCATGATGTCAGAATGTCATTGTGCAACCGTAGCTAAGAAAAGCCGCCGAGAAAAAAAAAACAAAGGAGCTTTGCATCTTCCAAAAACATGAGATGTGCATATACAGTACGTAGCATTTTGGAATTTATACTGTGGTAGTGCATTGTTGCTTTCAGTTTGATTAGACAATCATTGTTTCGTTTTCCTTGCTTTGACAGTGAGTATGCTTGCACGCTGCTTAAGTCTTCTTAGTGTTATCTAGGTCAGCGTACTTAGGATAGCTTTTATGTTCTGTAAGTCTGACAGATACCATGCTTGACAGAGATCAGCAGCAAATTTTGTTTTATTTGTTATATCTGAGGATAGAAAAATATCTTTAAACTAATCAGAACTGTATACCACATAGCACCTACTGTTTCTGCATTGCAGATATATTTAGCTCTAACACTGCTTGTGGTTAACAGGGTGTAGCGTAGACACAGACAGCTGATCATGCAGCCAGCCCCGGTGCTCGTGTGGTTTGTCAATACTGCTCAGGATTCTGATGGACTGTAAAAGAGAGAAAACAGAAAGGAGAGAAAAAGAAATGTTTTATTTGTCTGAACATTAGACTTTTAGCTATATTATTTTTGCTATCATTGGCTTTTTATTTTATTTTTTAATTCTGAAACTTAAAAATTAGGAAAGCACAGCAAATGCATCCAGGATTTAATATGTGCGACGTGAAATCTTTCTGCATCAAGAGGATGTTGCTGTAGTGGATGCAGCGTTTCTCCAATAAGCAAGAAGACTGTTTTGTTTTCCTCGGCAGGCGACTCAGCCATTGCACAAGCAGATTTTGATAAGAGTTTGAAATGCCTACTACTGTATCGTTGTAGAATTTGGAGTTTGCTAACAGTGTTAGTGACTGGAGCTCATCTTGCATCACCAGTTGATGACAATTTTCTTTGTTCCCTCCCACCCAGTTGAACCAAGACTCTGTAGCTGATACGCAATGTCACTTACAACATTAATCAGATACTGCATTTAAGGTGAGCTGTCCCTTGCCTCCTCCCTTACCAGAGCTGTGCTGCAGTATGTATCTTACTCCTGCAAGCCTAAAATGGCAGGCAGGATTAACGTTGCTTGTGCTGTGTGCATGCTGTGTATTGAATTCATTATACTGTGCCTAGTGTCTCAAATGTGAGTATGTAAATGGTCTGTGTGCCATGTCATGCAGTAGTGAAGACTGGTTTGTGCTTCATTACAGGCTTAGATATTTGAGCATCACCTTAAGAATTCTTTTTTCATTTGCAATGTGGTGAGCTGTTAGCTTGTCATCACATTCAAACTACATTATTAGCCCTTGGAAAGGAAAAAAAAAGCAAACTGTGCTTCCAGATGGTGTCACCCTTTTTCTTCTTGCATTTACTGTAGTTTAAATAATGTATATTGTATTGTTAATTAATGTGAATATCGAATTAAAGCACTTGAAACTTACATATTTATTATGCAGGTAGGAGGCATGTCGAGTCTATTTTTAACTCTTACGCAGTTCACGTTGTGCAATGGGCTTTGGTTGTCGAGTTTATATTTTCAGCTGTGATATCAATAGGTTGATTTTCAGTAAATGTGACAAGTGGCCTTTGCAGTGGTCAGCTTCAAGCTTTGAACCCTCTGAGGAGAAGGAAAAAAAAAAAGCCAACCTTGTTTTGCAGTTTCGGAAAACCTTGGATGAGGACGGTTTTTTTCCCCACTCCTGCTTTCCCTGTTGATAAACTCGGTTCTCCTGCTCATGGTCTATTCAAGCTGCTTCCCATCTGAATTTTGACAACTGCTTCTAAAAAATTATCAAGAAGACCAAGAACAGAACTTACCTCCATCGCTTTACATAAAAATGGCTGGGTGCATTGCCATGTTAGCACTGCTCTAAGTGGTACATGCAGGTAGGTTGAGATTTGCATGTTTTACTGTTTTCTTGGTCAGTGTTGCAAGAACATGAAATGGGCTTTGGAATGTAGCTTTCAATTTAAAAATGTACTAAACTGTTAATGAAAACAACCTATATTAAATTGTTGGCTTCACATACTGGCATGACAATTACTCTTATCTGTTTTTTTTATATCTATTGTGAAAGTGGAGCAATCATGTCTGTTAAAATAATCATATGTACTAAGGGCGTGGCAACGCTTATGCAACAAAAGAATTTTTGAAAACCCTATTGATTCCACTACATTTTAAAGCTGACTATAAGCATTACTAAGCTTGCAGCTAAACGGCAGAAATAAAAATTGAGGGAGATTAGAAAAAAGAAAAATATTTAAATTCTGTCGTAAGCGGTTTTGTGTTTTGTGCGAAATATTAAATAAAGAAAAATATGCTTTAATGCTTATATTTTCAGTATTGGCTACAAACATAAAACTGCAGTATTTATTTTTATTTAAAGGTAGGAGAATTTTAAAGAGAGACATTGATATAGATGGCCCTGTCAGCTGAAACTGAGTAGCAGTTCACTGAAATGTGTTTTACTTCACACACACAAAAAAATTATGAAATAAAAACTTAACAGCTTTAAGTACAAAAACCTGAATTTGGGCATTAAGAATAACAATAATTATGAGTATTGTATTACTTACACCAACTTTTATAATATATTTGTTTTAGATTAATACTGGGCCAGAACCAGTTTCCTTGGCAACCAAACCCTTTTAAAAGGTTCAATGGTAGAGATGTAGAAAGATGTTATTCTCTTTAACAGCAATATCACAATGCAAATGGAAATGTCACAGTTGTTTCCTCTTAGTTCTGAGAATGTGATCTCACTTTATGTTTCCATGTGGCTATCAGTTCTTAAACGATGCCATGTTTATAAAGCTGTACACACAAAAACCTGTTTTCCTCCTGGTTTGCATTGGTTGTTCCCAGAAATGTACCCTGGTTTCTTTTTTTAATAAAGCCCAGTCTTGCATGTAGGTCAAGGTTTGTACTGTGTGTATATAAAGTAATAGTTTTATTATCACAAGTATAAAAATATCACTGAAACATTTAGCAGCTGACAAATGTAGAGACTCAGAAGTATGTTTAAACCTTCTGCAACCTTTGCTGAATTCAGCCACAGTAATGCTAATAAACCTTTCTTTAAATAGTGAACCCATTCTGAAGTTCAGGTAAAGAACTGTGTTTAAGCACACTGCAAAAGAACACCTGTCAGACCTTAAACAAGCCTTTAGAGAATAAGCTCACTTGTGGTCTGCGGTAATTTGCAGACCTTATAGATTTTGCAAAATTTAAGTATTATAATTCTTTATTTCTATTTTTAGCTAATATTTTTTACAGTGCCAGTAAAGTTAAATATTATGTATACCACAGGTAACTGCCTATACAGAATCAGATGGTACTGAATGTCTCCACTGAGCTTATAACTTACTGTATCTCCTCATCGATCCCCTTTGTACGTGACTTGAGAAATTCTCACTACTGCAATGAGACTTTTGCAGCAGGGAAGCCATTTTCCTTTCATGTCCTTGACTTTAAAATGACTGAGTATATTTTGTGTGGAAGACTCAGCACTGAAAGTGAATGCAGAGGAGGTATTTAGAAGTACAGCCAATTATGAATAACCTTGACAGTATGAGTAATATTAAACTAATTCTCATTTACTTCTAATTATACCAGTTCGGGGCATTCCAAATGAACAAAGTATAACTGTTCAGGAATATGACTTGTCATGTGTCGCAATAGGCACATCCTAATCATGACAATAAAACCATTTGATTCATAATTATAAGATTAATTTAATGCAGTGCAGTATTCCTCTGTTCCACCTAAAGAAGCAGAACTGAAAACGTAACAGACAGCATCTCTCAAGTGACGTATTAAAGTCTGCATTTTTTGTAATTTGATTTATCTCCAGTAGCTTGCTTCTGCTGATTATTTTCCTGTCTAAAATGTTAATATGGAGGGCTCCATTAAATGTAGTAAGAAAGTGCATTTCTTTGTTTATTTCTTGTGCGGTTATTTTTAAAAGAAATGCTGAGCAAATACTATGTCAAATCTATTTATTGCCTCTGATGCTTATCTTTAGAAAAGATGGGGCACTTACCAATAAACTGTTTTTATTATATCAAGGCATTTTTAAAAGTAGCTCCATTACATGAGCACATTTCCCTATAGTTATTTTAAATCCATTTGCAAATTTGCTCTTTGTTAAGGGGTGCAAGTCCTCTTGTACCGAATATGAGTGAATTCAAGTGCTTTCGTGAGTCCAGAAAAACTCATTGGCAGCCTGTGAACAGTAATTTCTTCTAGCAAAAGAAACTGATTTCTTTATTAAGGAGGAGTCCAGTAATTAGCAAGCTGTTTCCAGTTTGACTGTTATACGTGGGTTGCTGTAGGTATTTCAGTGGCACTTACATCCAGCTAATGCAGAGTGTCAGAATGTTGTAGCCAGAGGTGCATAAAAATCTTCTCTAAACGTCATCCATTTTATTCTTCAGCTGAGGGGGCTAACCAGGGCATGGAGGAGCAGGTGCAGTTTTTCCCACCCCCAGTACAGCCTATGAATGTTATTGTCAGGGGGGCTTGTTGGGTTTTTTGGGTTTATTTTGTGGGGGTGGGGGGGGGGGGNGTAGATACTGAGCCTACCTTTTTATAATTGGAATTTGTTCTTTTATCCATGCAAATTCCATTTCTGCCTAACAGAAAATCTAAACAAAGCATGAGTAAAAATTAAATCAAACTAAAAAATTATTCATTTGGACACTGTCCTACTTGTTTTTCAATGGCCTTTTAAATTAAGGTTACTTCTGCCTCTAACCTTCATTTTAATTTGAAACTGCAGGTGTCTCAGTGGGAAACTATCTGTGTTCAGGTAATATTTATCAGACTATTAAACAGATTCTGGTAGTAATGAATAGATACTAATTAACCCTTTTGAGGTATCTAGTGTCTGTTGTACTTACCACATAAATTGCTTTACTAAGTATTAAAAGGGCTTTATTGTGTGTAATATTGTATTTGAATTCCAGTATTACCATATTTGGGAAATCTTTAGCTTTGGTAAGATCTTTTACTGTTGGATTCCTCCAAATATGATATTTAAGCTTCCCATTTAACATATTTTAGTCATTTATGAATATGCCTTTCTTGGAATTTGAGGTAATAATAATGACTTAATGCAATTTTCTTTCATTCTGGCCTTTGTTATGGGCAGATGTGAGCTACGGATTTCTTATTCAAATTAACATATACTAAAAGCGTACAAGATTAAACCAACAAAAAAAATTAGCTCGTCGTCTTACCTTTAAAGCAAAAGTAATGGATCCTGTATTCCCTGTATAATGTTATTGATAAAAGCATACGGTATATTTGCAAATGGAGGATGGAGCTATGTATTCTTAATTGCTGCTCCGTACTTGCTGCTGTATGAATGCCTATCAGCTGAGTCATAAGGCCTTATCTGCATGATTTTGCAGTTTCTCTAGGGAACAATTTAATTTTTTTCCGTATCTTTGAAACAAAACCATGTTCCGCATAATTTTTATGCTGTTACAGGAAAACCTTTTAGGATGTTTGATACATAATAATAAAATCAGGATGTTTGACAATGATGAATAATCATTGTTGCAGAGAAATACAGGAAGTGTATTCCAGAGAACAAGAGTTGCCTAGAAATGTCACTATCACAGATACTATGGTGATATCTGTGACAAGAGAGATCAAAAGAAAGGTGGTGGAAGAGACAGAGGAGAAAGAAAATGTCTTTCAAAATAATTACTTTAAACTTGAAAACATCCTTACATTTCTGTCTAGAACATACCATTATGTCCAGTCTGCACTACACAGGTTAAATCATAATAAAACAATGCAGCAGAAGTTTGGTTAATGGTACTGGTTTATTGCTGGTGTGTTTTAAAATTCCCAGATGTAGATTTGGAGTCCTACAGCACCCCAGGGAAAATTTTGATGAATTACGCAATGTATGTGGAACTTAGTACTCATGTTATAATTCAGTCATTAAATTTGGATTTTTCCCTTTGCAGGCTGATAAACTGTAGCCACACAGTTCACAAAATTACTGAGATGGTTTTGCTGAAAGTACCTGTCAATAGCAGTTTTAAAAGACTCTAACAGAAGAACAACCTGATTTTAGGTGGGTAAGTTTATGGGATAATCTCATATAGAAATAGAGCTAAATTATTTAACACCGTCACTACTGCACTACGTGGTTATATTTTCTGTTAATTTCTAATTTATTACAATAATTTAAAATTTGTTCCCACTATGGTAGCACATTGCTCTAGTCTCATGTCAATATTGTTGGATTTTTCCAGTTCCTGCTGGATTGCCATAGAGGTTGGACAAACAAAATCAGACAGAATAGTTTTTGAAACAGGTTGTTACAGCCTCCGGTGATCTGCACAAACCAAACATATTGGTAGGCACACAAACCTCCTGAGCGTGCCAGGATGCTAGCTCTGGATCCCAGTCACGAGTGTTCATTACAAACCTGTGCCACCCAGTAAAGGCAGAGGAACTCTCAGTGCCAGTGCCCGCTTCTGACACTGTTGTGTTGGTTAAGCTGGGTATAGTTCATAGAATCTCTACCTTTATACATTACTGTAATCAGGGACAGTAAAAAGCCTCTTGATTCATGAGCTGGAAAGAGCAGTTTGTAGATTCAGATATAGTATTGTGATAAATAATCACAAAGGATATTTCAAAATAACAGTTCACGTTTTGCACGGCTTTTTCAAATATTAGCAGTTTCCTTTTTTCTTATTGTGAATGTCCAATAATAACTTTGGTTAGAACAAGTATGCCTGGTATCTGTGCTTCAGATTTAAGATATATATGTACTGAATGAAAGAATCAGTGAAATCCTGATTAATTCATTAATTTTTAATGTGGTCCTTTGTACCAAGTGTAATTCATGTTATAGAAAGGGAGAAATCCCATTGATTTCAGTGGCACTATTTGCTCAAATTTTGATAGGAAACGGTTTGTTGCATCAGAGTCATTCTTGCTGTGGTATCTCTAAGTTGAAATAAGTAATTAAGGTCACCAGGCAGAATGTACGGTAAGGAATCAAATTTAAAAAAACCCCAAAAAACTACAACCCCACAAGCCAAAAAAAACCTCTTCAATTCCCAGAATATCTCAGAATGCTTTCTGTAATTAAATTTACTTTTAATACACAATGTTGTGTGACACAGAAAATGGTAATGGATTTTCAGAGACCATAAAATGGCATTGGTGGTTTAAACTAATTGGTGAAACGTTACAATTAGATAAATTTAGGTTACCTGCATTTACAGAAGCGATGAGCTACAAAACCTAAGTTGTACCTATTTTAAGTAAATTATCATAGAAGACTTGCTCAGTACATTTTAGACAGAATACTGGGCCATAACCTGTTTCCTTGACAACCACATAGGAATAAAAGGTACATTAACAAAGCTGCAGATGTGTGTCAGTGAATGCTTATTAAGCAGTCCAATGCATTTACATACCATGTGCTCACAATAATGCATGCATCTTGAAAATCACCATATAAAAAGATTTCTGGGCATGGCCCAATGTGGATTCCTAATACTCAAAGGTTTTAACCAAGAGCCCTCCTGTTTTCAGTGGAAATATCTCTTGCAATTTTTTATCATTGCACTTTCAATTGGGCTTGCAATAACCGGATAAAATTGGCATGGTAGGCATGGTCTGCAAATGGAAACCTTCCTCTAGGATTCTGAATACTTACAGCACTGCTTTCAGCAACAAAATATGGATGGAAATGATGGGTTACGGTTTCTTTCAGAAATCCTCAGACATTCTCAATTTGAATCTTGCACCAGCATTCAGAAGCAGCCTGATCATATTGCTTTACACAGTAACAAACTAAAGCCACTAAATTAGAATGAAGCTGGTGTTGCTTGTAGCATGCTCATTCTATCCAACATATCTAGGCAAAGGGATATGACCCAAGTATTGTCTTCTGCCAGTCAACAACAGGAAAAGGCAGGGGTGGAGAAACAGTTGTTGAAGTCGAAATGACAGTTGTTCATGGACTTTTGGAATAATATTTAGATGTAGAATTTAGGCAGCACTCACACTTTTCTGTGCAAGTGTTCAGTCCTGTATTAAAAAGAAGGTAAGACAAATAAGATCAGTTCTGAGAAATTTGTGTACTGACTTCAGCAAGTTGATGTACAGGTTATTTTTGGCCTTTCTTCTTAAAGTATTAATTTATATATGAAACGAAAAGCGTATACAATCCTTTGGGTTATCCCCAAATTACATATTTTTAAGAAATAAGTCTAAAATCCTATTAATTAAAAAGATGGGAAAAATGGAAATCTGCAGATCTTGGTTTTAAATTCAGTGGGTGCAATCTGAGAAGTTGCTTATGTGACAAGTAGCCTAATTAAATTTTCCTTGAAATCAATGAAAATACTTCCATTTGCATTTTTGGAGTGTTTTAGTAAGGGGGAAGACTTCATATATAACAGTAAGATTTAGGAAATTAAGATTATCCTGACAATGTTCAACATTTCCATAACTTTCAGCACCAAATTGAGAATCAATACCAGAATCTAATATTAATTTCAGAGAGTTTGAAATTGCCACATGAATCTTTTCGTGATCCTGAACCATAAACAATGTGGTTATGTACCATCACACGCTACTATTAATGCTTTTGAGTGAGTAAGAGTTTGGGAAATTACTAGGGAGAGGCAAGTCAACTGCTGGGGTATTATTATTATTATTATTATTATTATTATTATTATTATTATTATTATTATTATTATTATTTATTGTTGTTGTTGTTGTTGTTGTGGTTGTCCCCCACCTGAGCTGAGCTCAGAGCTGAGCAGTTCACACTGGTGGCAGAGCAAGCAGCACAAACCAGAGCTGGAGCCATCATGGTTTTCTTTGTGCTGCCAGCACTCTCTGCTTTTACTACAGCCCCTCTCCACTGCATGAGCAGAGGCCCTGTTTCAGCCTTTAGTTTGGATATGTGTAGTAGGATGGAAAAGGAGGAGCAGGGCTCGGGCTGGGCCACTTTGGTCAGCACAAAATGGAGCATAAGAATATTTAAGAGCATACAAAGTTCTTGTGTGTCCAGTAAGTTGTCATAATATTGGCCATGCTAGTGATGACTCGGAGCAATAGCTATCACTTGTATGTTGGTTTTGGTTTACCAAAACAACAGCAAGACCAAAAAATATTTTACAATATTTTAAGGAATACTGGAGACTAGTGGTGGCCAGTTAACAGCTCGAAGACCAATTCTGGTTTGCAAAATGGCTGTGTCCAGCCATCTGGCAGGCCAACTGAATGAGGTGTTTGCAGGGGCAGGGATTGAACTCTATTTCCAGTCCATCATGATTTGCTACATCAGCTGCAGTAAAGGGCAAGAACAGCTGCATTGGCCTGGCCCCCAGCACACCTCACCCAGAATGGTAGCCCTGAGCCTACATTGTGGATGCTGGCTCCCATATTCAAATGATGCTTCCTCTGAAAATTGGAAAATGGAGGCTGAGTTCAACTACTTTTATTTTATCTTTCTGATAACCAAACAGGCAACAGAATAGCACATAGTAATTGTTCTGAATGAAAAAAACCTAAATGTTTCATTTGCTTCTTTTGTTTAAAGCTATTCAAATATATTAATCACTACATTTGACGACAGTCAGCAACAGAAGAATGTCTGTTGTTGTCACTCTGTCTGTAAACATAGCTTCATGTTTGCAACTGATCTCTGCTATCTAAAGACTGATATGTCCCACAAGTGTAGGCAGCTAGAAAATGGCTTGTCAGCAGCACATAAAAAAAGGAAAGACTTAAATGGAAAATAATACTAAGATTGTTCAGAGATAGCAAGATGTAAAGTCAGCTGATTCTTAGCAGCAGTAAAACATAAGCTTTTGTATTTTGTGCAAGAGAAGAATTTGGATTTATGTTAGTTATTGTTGTTGCTTCATTTTCTTTTTTAGACTGGTGGAAGAGAAAAAGGTAGTTTACACCTTTAAAATTTGCTTGTATGTGTCCTGTTTAGCATTAATGGGACTCTGATTAGGCCATGCCTAAATTTTAAGAAGGCAGCATTTCTTGGAGAAAGACTTGGTTCAGTGCACATGCACAGCTCACACAGTTTGAGAGCCAAGTGAGTTGTCCCAGGATTCTCTCCCTCTCCACCAGACTTGGAGGAGCAGGGGGCTGGTGCAGGTGCTGTAACTGGGCTCCTTCTCCCTCCACTTGATGCTGAATAAGAGGAGGAGGGCTGCACATGGAACTCTTTCCCTTGCTCATGGACCACAAAGGGGAGCCGAAGCCACTCTGGGCTGCGGGGTCTTTGGTGTGCCTCACTCCTGAGTGAAGGGTTGGCCTGTCTGAGGGTGCAGAGGAGCTGTGTTTCCTTCTCAGCAGCACCACTGGCTGCTCTCACCTGAGCAGGGAGAGCAGTGAAGATGACAGTCTATCCAAGCATTTTTCTCATGGATAGGCTGGTCTAGGCACTGAGACAGAAACCAGTCAAATCCCGGCCAAACTCCTGTTGCTCATGAGGAATGTGCAAGACTGAGTAATGCTCTATATGTTGTTTTCTGCTTTTTCCTAAGAACCAAAACTGCTTGACTAGAGAGGAATATTGGCACATTTTTTTTTCCGAGGCAGTATGAAATTCTCTCAAGGAAAGAATACCACCTGCCATGAGTTGCAGAAGTGAGATTATCAGACTTCAGCAAAGCACCCAAACACCACCATTTCATCACCCTCTGAACTGTTTTATACATTTTAAAGAGTGTTGCTGAAAATTTTCTCTATATCTTGCAATTTTACCATATGAGAAATACTCTACTGCTAAACTACTTGGACTTCCTTCTAAAACGAACATAGTATTTTTGTGCCATAATCTGCATTTATATGTTTAATAGGAATTAGTACATATACTCTAGCAAGCTCACTATTTCTAAAGTACATCATTTGTATTGGGGCTTACACCCTGGAATCAAGACTGCAGAGCAAATGGATCTTGTCTGCCTTCTCCCAGAGATCACTGCAGTGCATTCACAGGTCTGACTGCAGAACCAGTGCCTCCATTTTCTTTGCATGCATTTGGTTTTACACGAAACATTAGAATGATAATGCAAAATCTTGTGTGAGGCCAAGATAGCCTTAGAAAGAATTTCTTATTCTGAATAATATTTTTAACACACAAGGAGCTGATGGGACTGTGAATTCCTGATAGCTCAAATTATATATATATATGTGTGTGTGTGTGTGTGTGTGTGTGTGTAAATTAGTACTTTCAATTACACTACTAGTCACAGAAAAGGTGATTCTTATTTTAGTGGATGAGCTAAAGTTGCCTTAAGAAAACACCCTGTTAAAAAAAAGAGAAAAAGCTTGATTCTTTTTTCATTCTCCAAATCTGTTATATTGTCTATAGATATCAAAACTGCCAGAGCATCCAATGTTCAAGTACAAATAAATTATTATCTCTAAGTTGAATGTATCAGTTATACAAATTATGGTTATGCATCTGATTTTCAAAACAATTTAATCAATTCTAATTATGATTTAGGGGGAATTAATAACCTAATCTTCCTTAAATTTGTTTCAAGATGCATGTTCAGTAAGGCATTTATTTCTTTTAAGGGATTACAACAGGTTTAATTTAATCCATTTTATTGTATTGTTACTGACAACACATTTGTCACAAATGCTTTTTATGGCACTTGTGTCAAAAATCTTCATTAATACATATGGTTACATATATACATATCTAGAATAGTAATAAAGGAACAACAGCAAATAAGCAATAGGCAAAGTCCAAGATTAAAAGTAACCTATATGTGAGTATGAAACTTTGCTTATCTATTATGTAGGTTGGAATAAAAATGAAGGTTGGGAAAATGTTGGGACACACACTGCCTTTGCAATCAAAACCACTGTGTTCTTCAATAATTTGTTCCCCCTCCCACAGCTGTTAGTGAACAGCTACTGGTCATCTCATGCCTCCATGTACCATGAAATTAAAGAAATAGTATTTTGGTGGCAGAGAGCCCTAAGCTAAAAACCTACTCATTGCTTCAGTAAGTGAACTCATAGGTAAGAATTCCAGTGATCTAGAATTAAAGAAGGAATTAAACCCTTCAGAGAGATGTTCAGTATTTCTAAGATGAACTTTTAATGTGGATTGTGTAAGTTAGTGAAAGATGTGTGTATTGGTAAGCCACTGAAATTGTTACAATTTCCTGACATGAAAAAATTTCTTTCCGTAGCTTTTAACCAGCCAGGAAAGCACTGAGAGTTCTAAGACAGAATGCTAGGGGAAAAAAAAGACCTCCCCTCTTTATAATAGATTTTGTATGTTATGTTGATATTAAGCAGTTTCCTGAGATGATAAGCAGCATTTATCATGAAGAGGTTCTAGCAAAGTTCTAACTTCCAGGCCCATCAAGAGTGACAAAGCTTCAGGATTTTTTTTTTTGTCTAAAACGAATCGGTTCCTACTATTCAGTGCTTTTAATGCATAGGTTTAAGATTTGAAAATAAAGTTTCTGTCCAGTGAAGCCTTATACACAATACCTTGTAAAAATAAACATCGGTTAGCCTTGGACAAAAGCAAGCTTTAAGACAAAACCCAAACTGTTCATTTGTCTAACATCTTTCACCTGTCTCAAAGCCCAGTTCTTCTCTAAGCTTCATGATTCCAAGTCCTGAGAAAACAGACTTTGCTGACTATTTGAAGTGAGAGGTTGAGAGAAACAATATCTGAGAGGACTGTACCAAATGTCTTGGAGCATCTGGTCATATGAAATCAAGCTCAGTCCTTTATCTATGGGAGCATTTGTTACTGCTTATGAAGCACTTACGGTAGTGTTGTGCTTGTTTCCTGAGGCAGTAAAAAATATTAAGAAACCTAAATTATGAGTAAGAATACTGCTTAAAACAAATTTCCTCATACTGAGTTTCTACATATATTTTTAAAAAAGGTAATTAATATAATCAGATACGGAAAAGGGTAAATGTGACTACAATCCAGCAATCAAATGTAATTTATTTCAGGTATTCTTTTTCAAGGAAATGTTTCGTATCTGCTTTCTGGAGAGAAGTGGCAGAAAGTAGCACAGAGCTGTCTATGCCCAGAAAACACTTTCTCTTCTCCCTGGCAGAAAAGGCCTGGAAGAATAGTCAGGCACTGAAGTCCCGTGTTAGGTCCAACAGGAATTCTCAGGGACCTGCGCAGCGCTGCATTGATGGCCGTGGAGCACGCGCCGGGTGCTGGGAGCGCCGCGTTTCCTCATCCGTCTGAATTTACAGTGGTTGCCTATGAACAGCTTGGCGGAGAGGCCCGGGCTCCCGCTGGCCGCGTTAGCTGAGCACGAGGCGTTCGCTGCGGAATAAGGACAGGGAACACGCGCGACGGCGGCGGAGGGCGCGGGCCCGGCCCTGCCCGGCAGACCTCGGGCAATCCCATTGCCGGGATCGGCACAGCAAAATGGCGGCCGCGCCGTCCGGCCGCCGCCGGGCCGGGAAC
>VXAD01010092.1:4635628-4649742 GCA_013399195.1 Dicrurus megarhynchus
GGGCAGGACCGGGCCGGGGGCGGGAAGGGAAGCCCCGGGGCCGGGGGAGCCCACCCGCGGCGGCGAGGGCCGTGGTCGGGGGAACAGGGCAGCTACAGAGCGATCGGGCTCGGGCTCGGCCGGCGTGTCCGAGCGAGGCGCTGCCGAGGCCGCGCGGGCTGTTCCGTGCAGTGGGAGAGGTCATGGGAAGCGTAAAGCAGGGAGTGAGAGAATTGAGGTCGGGATGTTAGTAGTGGGAAGGAGTCCCAGCTCTGAAAGAATGGTTCGTCGCCGGGCATGAGAGGTCTGCTGACACTGACATACTCTTAAGCTAAATTCCATCACCTCACCCCAGCTGTCTGAATTAAAAGAGGAAAGTGCGAGGCTGAAAAAAAAAATTTAAGTCTGTAATGCTGTTCTAGAGCAACAGGGAAGTATGTGAGCAGCGAGAGTTCAAAGAGAAAATTTCTCCATGCACTTCAAGAAGTAACGTGTAGCTCTGTAGAGTGAGCACTAAGCTACACGCTCCTGCGAGCTATTGAAAGTCATTAGCCATCATTAACATCATTAACATTATAGACACCATGAACACGGCCCTGCATGCCCGAGGTTGCAGGGAGGCTGCAGCGCCCTGATCGAGGCAGCCCTGCTGCCGACATGGAACTGGTGAAATGATTCCATAAAAAACGGGGCAGTCACCGTAGCAGTGATGGTTGGACAATAGGTTTCCAGGTAAGCAAGGATCACAGCTGGGGGGAATGGGGGTGGGGGAGTGTGTGTGTATTTGTTTGGGGGGTTTTGTTTGTTGGTGACGCCTGACTCCGTTTCGACTTCTAGAACAAAAACGGCGTCCTTTAGGAGAGTTAGATACAGGTGAATGTTCCTCCTCAGCTGGGGAAGCAGGCTGGACACAAAAAACAAAGACTTCAGAATACCTTTACACAGTATGGTGAAACTGAACATAAGGAAGGTACGGAATGAACATATTTCTATAGTGTTCTGTTAGTTAGTACCAGAAAATATTAGCACCTTAAAATCCCAGTAGAAATCTGTGGAGTAAGAAAACAAGTAGAATTCTTACTACAGTTCATCATTTATCTTGCTGGTTTTGATTTTTCCTGGATACTAGCAACTGCCCCTAATCCTTTGGAGGTTTTTTTTGTTATGCCACTAGCTTGTCTTTCAAATTTAGCTGACTGGAGTGGAATAAAATAATCTCTTCTCAAATGTATTAGGGTACACTTGGCTGGCAGTGGAGTTCAAAAGATTAGCAGAAGTTAAAAGAATATTCCTAAATTGTAATAGTTCTGTTTGGTAGTAGAAAATTTGTATTTAGTATTCATGGGATAATAAAACTTCTTGTGAACTCTTTGTTGATTTCAAAGTAATGTTAATATAAAAATTAACAGTAGCTTCTACTCTCAGCTGTGTCCACATAGAGCTGGCTACTCTATTTATAATAATCAGTGTCATCTATGAGGCATAAGTAGTCAAATTTGTGTTTGGATGCATCAGTCTCTGATCTTGACATTAACTTTTAATATTACTTATTTTCATGTATGACTGTTGTCCTGGAGTGGTATTCTGTTGATGTCAGAAAAGGTACTGTTATAATTCAATAAACCTACTGACCATTACACCTAAATTTCAGATTAATATTTAAATCTTATTTCTCCAAGTGATTCAATGACTTTCAATGACAGGTTAAATCTGTTACTGTTTTTGCAGAAAATCTGCAAATAGTACTGTAACTCCCAATCAAAAATTCTGCAAAAATTCTGAAATTATTTATAGGTGTACCAAAGACCATTAGGTAATGCTACAAAGGTACTGTTCAGATTCCTAAGAAATTATTTATGTCTGGATTGAGAGTAAAAAGTATGAAAATAACAGATTTGTGTCAAAAAAAGAGGGATTAGTTGGCTGAGGAGTTTTGTTGCCCTTTAATAGGTCAAATGGTATTTGTATATGTTTTGGGCAACATTTACAAATAAAACTGAAATTTTTTCCATAACTCTATAATAGAAATCATACAGAAGAATAGTTACATTCCGAATGGACTTTCCAGTGTTTTAATGAAAAATATTTAATAATAACACATCCAAAAAGTTTGATCTCTGTGTATCTTGGTTCTTGGTAGTGCTCCCTTGGAAACTGAAGAGCAGGTTTTCAATTTATAATATGAACTGCAAATGGAATGTAAAACATTCCTAAAATACTCCATTTATGTGTGTGCTAGGTAGAGCATTTTGATTTTATAGCATTTCAGACACGTTTTCACAAATACAAGAAGCAAAACAGGTGAAACAGAAGGCAGTAGAGAATCATTACAGACATGAATAAATGGACTATTTGGGGCATGTGTAGGTTGAGATGAAGAAGCAAAAAGCATTGGCTCTGAAAACTGATTTGCTCTGGAATTTTTCTGTATAACTTTTCAGTGAGATATCTAGCTTATGGTTTAGCACACAGAAAAAAAAATTAAATTACCAAATAGCAAATGATCATTTCTACAAGGTTGACACAAGGAACCATTTAGTATTTTACTGAGCATACCAAATTATCCAGGACTGCAAAAGCTGACAATCTATGTACTTGGCAAGTAGAAATTAAAAAATATTCACTTTTGTCCTTAGGAGGATAAATTTTGAAATAATTAGTTGAATAATAAGACTTGTACTAAATCCACTTGGGTTTGTATGCCTCTCAGCATGGCAGTAGCAGTCTAATACACTTAGCAAACAGTCTGTCAGATGATGTGTCTTTGAACTAAAACCAGCTGTCTCCAATAAAGAAACAGAAAAAACAGAGGCAAGTTCCTGTGGGGCAGTTCACAAGGAGGTAGAGTTGACATCATTTATTTCCTATACTCAGGAAATAACCCTATCAATAGCTCCTGTTGTGAAATGTTTTTGATGTTGGTTTCTAATACCACATCACATGAGCAAGTCAGATGTAATCTCAGACATTGTCAGTGAGAAAAAGGAATCAATTCTGGAATACTGGCTGCTTGCTGGAAGAAAAGTATTGTCAGTATGCTTTCTGTAGACTCGATATGCCAGAAACTATCTACAGTTATATCTGGGATTTTAGATACTGAACCAAAGCAGATAACTGTATCTAAATGCTCTGAATTTCAGGTTGCCATTCCAAATGAGTAGATATCCCTTATTTTAAGCCAGATTGGTGTCATAAACAAATCCATCATAAACTATGATTTTAAGATTTCAAGGCACAAAACAATGCATCTAGATTTACAGCTGCTGTGGGTGATCAAATAATCCAAATAATATTCATGTACATTTCTATCACCATTATACTGATGAATTCATTTCTTGACATCCATGGCATATCACGGGAAACATCAGAGGTATTTCTTATGAATCACAGTTTTGTTCTGAATTCTGTGCCTTGAAAATTCTCAGCCATCAAAGTTTATTAGAAATTTTGACTATTTGCATAGACAACACCTTTCCTGATAGAAGCAGTAGCCATGCTGCAAGGTACAAATTTTACTTCCAAACTTCATCCATAACGTACCAAATCGTGGTCTTGTTCATAGTGTATCGGGTTTGCCTTCACACTAAGGTTGTTGCTGCTTTTTGTGTAATTTGATTTGCCGTGAAGTAGTTTGTGGATTTGTGATAAAAGTGTCCTAAGTGTAATTAGATTAGTTAGAGCAAGGGGTGTATGACTTGTATTACTTAACTTCATGATAAAGACCCTAGTTTCCAGAAAGGATTATTTCCCAATATTTTGGGTAAGAGAGTCAGTGTGTTCTAAATGGCCATTGCTGTTTGCTTAGTGAATATGGGTCAAGCCTTTATTTTGCCATTTGGATCAAACCCATCTTATATATTGGCATTCTTAACATACAATATTTGAGGGTAAGAGTCGTCGTAGAATTTTTCAAGCTGAAAATTAAAGTTTGGAGCAGCAGATGGAGTGTTTAGAAGGTAGTTCCTAACTTAGAGTGTTGTAGTATTTTAGCCTGTCTTACAAAATACCTGTAGTTCGTAATATTCTTTAATGTGCATTTTGCTTTCACAAGTTTAAAGAAAAGGGTCTTTAAGAAGTGTGATTTTTTTACTGTAGTGATTGGTAAGTGCCAGTAGCACAACTATTTCTTCATGACTTGAAGTCAGAAATGGACAGTAGTAGTTGAAAACACTACTCAGAGATGAGGAAAAAAGGAACAAACCTCATTATATGATACAGATCTGAATTTGAGAAAAACCATCTGGTGAAGACAGATTTTCACCAGATACTAAATTCAGTTGTCAAAAATTGTCAAAATTCAAATTCAACTGGCAAATTAATCCATTTTTTTCCAGAATATTTTACATCCATATTTTGCATATTTTATCTCAACTGAATGAACCAGTATATTCATGTAGTAACAGCCTGGATAATCTAAATAGTTTTTGTCAGCATTAAACCTCATTATTATTGATTAGCAGTGACTTAATGGTACTTATTTCAATTAAACCTTATTATTTGAAAGAAATTAAGAACACACTAATTATAAAGTGTGAACACTAAATCTAAACTATAACTGAAGAAAAAATTCTCTTATTTTCTACTTGTTATTCCATTATTTTCCACTTACTTTCAGTAATTTTAAAGTAGTGTAAATTATTTAATAAATTAATTCACTATTGCAAAAAAAATTCTGTTCACATAAACAGTGTTATAGGTACTTCACTGTTGTCTACCAAATTGTGTTCCTTGTGCATTCATTTGCTTGTAAAGGCTCATCCTGTAATTGAGACTCTCTTGCTGTGATTTAAATACGAGCTTAGTAAGGAGATCAGATGCAGTTGTGTTGTGAAGTCGGTGTCTGACAAACAGAAAGCAAAGTCCTCGTTCTGCACAGAACCCCGGCAAGCCAGCTTCCCCTTCGTGTGTGCCAGGTCCCTCCATGGCATACTGGGGAATTCCATCCAGGCTTCAGGGAGTCCTTCAGGGTGACCCTGAGCAGCTGCACCCCCTGGCACAGCAAAAGCCATTGGCTGCATTCCCAGTGGAAGGCACAGGATGGGCAGCAGGTCCATGCCAGGAGGGAGTGGGAGGGATCCTCTGCCTCTTGCTGAGGAGCTACTGCTGCTCTGTGATCTGGACAGACATTTCCTGCAGTAGTGTTGGCTCCAGTGAATGTAAGATGACTTAAAGCTGAAATACTATGACAAAATTTTACTCATTCTTAAACTTGAAAAGTTAATAAACAAAAAATATATGCAATAATACAGAACTATAAACTTAATGTGTAACTGAAATGGATGAAAAATGCCTTCTAAATATATTTACTTTTTTTTCTCTTGTAGATGACAGTCATGTCCCATTCAAAGGATCTCAAGGACGACTTCCACAGTGACACTGTACTTTCCATTTTAAATGAACAGCGCATTCGGGGTATTTTATGCGATGTCACCATAATCGTGGAAGACACCAAATTTAAAGCCCATAGTAATGTGCTGGCAGCTTCAAGCCTTTACTTTAAAAACATTTTTTGGAGTCGTACTATATGTATTTCAGGTCATGTACTGGAGTTAGATGATCTCAAAGCTGAAGTGTTTACAGAGATACTGAATTACATCTACAGTTCCACAGTAGTTGTTAAGAGGCAGGAGACTGTAACAGACCTTGCAGCTGCGGGGAAAAAACTGGGAATATCATTTCTAGAAGATCTTACAGATGTAAATTTTTCAAGTTCCCCCTGCCCCTATGCATACTGTGTTAATGAAAAAGGGACTGTCAAAGAGGAAAAACATGAAAAGCGACATGAAGATTCTGCTGTGACAAATGGACCACGAATTACAAATGCATTCTCAATTTTTGAAACAGAAAACAATTTGTTTTCTCCCCTTGATTTGAGGGCCAGCTTTAAAAAGGTGTCTGACACAATACAAGCTCCCAACATCAGCCTTGACAGAAGCGATGTGTGCAAAGATGCTGAGCCAGCCAGTACCTTGGCTGAACACTCCTATGCAGTTTCTTCTGGGGGAGATACTTCACAAGGAGCACCTTTTGTTGAACAGGACAGCAGCCCTTCATACCAGGTGGGTGAGGACCGCTATGAAAATCACCAAGCCACCCCAGTCATTCAGCAGGGAAAACAAGCAGGTAGTACTCCTAAGTCAGCCTTTAAGCCCCAGGGTACTGGTTTGGCTATAACAAAAGCACCAGCCTCTACAGTAACCACTGCAGAAGCCCAGCAGGAAGCAGTTACTGATCAGACAATTACTTCCTTTCCAAAATCTCAAAATAAAGCAGGAGATTTGCATGTATCCAGAGAAGAGGAAAACACTTCTGCTAATGTCTCTGCATCTGGGACGACTGTAACTCCACCTGTTTACAGTTGTAACTGTTGTGCAAAATCATTCAATGAAAGGGCGTTACTCACTGCTCACCTTCAGCTCCATTCAGAGCATCAGGAAACTTTCATATGCAAATACTGCAGCAAACAATTTGCAAATCTAAGTATACTGGAAAGTCATGAACAAGTCTGCATGAGATCAAGTAACTTACCGGCTCATAATGAAAATGAACAAAACTTTGCAGATAACTATACTGCTACAGAGGGACAGAATGGAAGTTCATATGCAAACACAGAACCTCTCTTGTCCGAAAACAGCATCACTGATTGTTCTAATGCAAACTGCACTTTACCAGAAACAGATCATTTGGTTAAAGTCGTTGATGGGCAGATATTATACACTTGCATTGTTTGCAAGCGTAGTTATGTGACATTGTCCAGCCTTCGAAGACATGCAAATGTGCATTCCTGGAGGAGAACATACCCTTGTCACTACTGCAATAAAGTCTTTGCGTTAGCTGAGTACCGCACCAGACATGAGATCTGGCACACTGGAGAGAGGCGCTACCAGTGCATTTTCTGTCTGGAGACCTTCATGACTTACTATATACTGAAAAATCACCAGAAGTCTTTCCATGCAATTGACCATCGCCTCTCAGTAAATAAAAAGACAGCTAATGGGGGTTTAAAACCAAGTATGTACCCATACAAACTGTATCGACTCTTACCTATGAAATGCAGGCGACTGCCTTACAAGCCCTACCGAAATTCTTCCTATGAAAATGTCCCACCAAGTACCCAGGCTAATGAAACTGCTTCTGCTAACTGTTTTATTCCAAGTTCTCTTAGCTCTGAGCTGCCACCGCTGAATTTTCAACACAGTATAATGACAAACAACAGAACTCTGGCCTTGGATACATCTTCATGTAATGACACAGCATCTTCCACAAATACTCAGAATTCTTCCTCTTGGGGAGTAGGTATCTTAAATTCTGACCTGCAGAGGGACTTTTTTCCAGCTGAAAAAAGAGTTCCCACTACTGCGAGTGACTCTGGTTTGCAGGAGTGTGATTCCTCGGTTGTGTCTTTAGCTAACGTGAATGAAAATTCAACCTCTGTCATCAGTTACAGCAGCTCTGCACCATCTGTTATAATGCACAGTAGCAGAGTTTCATCAGTAATAATGCACAGTAAAACAGTCACTTCCATAGAAAACAGTAAGACAGAATCTTCAAATAACCTACCCAGTCAGTCAGTAAGTGATGACTGTAAGTATGGGTCAGATAATTACGGGAAGTGCATTACAAAATCAAAAACTATTAAGGAGAAAAAGAAAACACTGCTGTACAACAGAACAGAAGCAACTGAGGATACGCAGCATGTCACGGGATCTGGAGGTTCATGTAGCAAAACTACAAATACTGTCCAAGAGTCCAGTAAAACTGAAACATACATTGCAAAGCCTGCCTTACCTGGAACATCGGCTGACAGCAATGTCGCACCACTTTGTCAGATAACAGTAAAAATCGGTAATGAAGCCATTGTGAAAAGACATATATTAGGATCTAAGCTGTTTTGTAAAAGGGGCCGAAAATCCAAACATGAGTCCAAACAGGACAATCTCATTGAGGAGCCAGAAATGGAGGTAAAAGAAAAAAGCCCGTCTAGACTCTATAGCTCAGAATGCCTGGAACTGACTGAAATGTGTGATGATGTAAGTGACCAGGACTCCAGTGATAAACCCTGGAGACCTTATTATAATTACAAACCAAAAAAGAAATCCAAACAGCTAAGAAAAATGAAAAAGACCAAGTGGAGGAAAAAGCATGGAAGCAAGAACATCAGTGTGGAAAGCCACAACACATGCAGTCGAGAGTATGCACTCAGGAATGCTCCCGAGGAAAAGGTGGTCAGCCAGGAGGAGACCACAGAAATGCCTAATCTTCATTGTGAGCTCTGTGAAAGAGACCAGTCTTCCACACCAGAAGCTCAAGAACACGTTCACTGGCATGTAGCTGCTTCAAAGCCTTCCATTTGTGAGTTTTGCCAAAAACAATTTCGAAGTCCATCCACTTTAAAAATGCATATGAGGTGTCACACTGGGGAAAAGCCCTACACTTGCAAAACCTGTGGAAAATGTTTCTCAGTTCCTGGAAATCTACAGAAACACGAACGTATTCACCTGGGTGTTAAAGATTTTGTTTGCCAATACTGTAATAAGGCATTCACGTTAAATGAAACACTCAAAATACATGAAAGAATTCATACTGGAGAAAAACGCTACCACTGTCAGTTCTGCTTTCAGAGCTTCTTGTATCTTTCTACCAAAAGGAACCATGAGCAAAGGCACATACTTGAACATAATGGAAAAGGATACGCTTGCTTTCAGTGCCCAAAAATTTGCAAGACTGCAGCTGCTCTGGGAATGCACCAGAAGAAACATCTATTCAAAAGTCCAGGCACACAAGATAGAAAAGAACAGTTTTGCAATGAAAGCACTAAACTTTTGGAAAATCCACATTTCCTCGGCTCAGAAGGAAGCGAAGTGAAAAATACACAAAATGTAACTCCAGAAGTTATACTCTGAGTGACAACTATGCGAAAGAGAAGAAAAATCCAAAACTATATATTGGAGAAGATATGGATGTACTGAATGGGGAAACTTATCATTTAGTAAGGTCAAATTTCTTCATCTAAACATGTGTCAATATATGCAAAAGAAAGAAAAATAACACAGGAATACTAGTATTTGCAATAACACAAATTTAATTTGAAACACCCAAAATACTTTTGCCACAATGGACTCTTAACATAGGGAGAAAGAAAATGACCAACCCAAACCCTTCTACTTAGCATTACAAGAAACTAGTCACTGAACTATTTTACAGTTCTGGTTTTGAGTCAGAATCGTTCCAGGCAAAAGAAATAAGTAGGTTCATGGTGTATTCTGTAGAAGGAATTTTTGCTGCAGAAACCATATATTGCTTTTTTTTTTTTTTTAACAAAAGTAATGTGTTTATAAAGAAAATAATTGTAATCTTGTGTATTCTAAAGTGAAGGTGGGAAGTGTTTCATGGGCTTGGGTGTGTCGAAGTACATTAGAGTTCTGCCATGCTTTTCTGTAACTCAGCCTTTACAAAACATATTCAGGAGTTTAAACTACTCTTTTCCTTTCTATATTCAGTTTTGTAGTTACCATAATAACTGTTAAGTCTGAGTGCTGGTGTGAGAAGTATTCCAGATTTATATATCTCTGAGACATTTAATAAAGGTTCAGTGGAACTCACTATAGCCAGTCTTCCAAACTGCATAAATCCCCATGTCAATGGCCTGGTGAGCTCTTCAGGTGCATTGGTCTAAAGAATATTGTTCTCATGAAACAGAAATCCTGTAGAGAAATGTCCACCTCCCTGGTGGGTCTGCAACACTTGTCTTTTAGAAATATAATTCTTCTCAACAGAAGATGTAGACAGAGTTTTCCTCCTCATCCTGGAATAATGCCTGGACACAAACAATAGAGCAACTCCCCATAAATACTTTGATTTTGAGAGGAGTAGATAAATAAGAAGACTCTTTCCATATATATCCCTGAGGTTATCCCTGTGGATAAACAGGTATAGGGTCAGTTTGTGGGGTTCCCTGTCATCTCCATGCCTTAAATGCAACATTTAACCTTCAGATGTCCCTTCTCAGTTATCCCACCAACCATTCCAGTAATGTCCCGTGGCCACAGCAGAGCGGGGCCAGGAGCGGGCTGCTGGAGGAAGGAGTGTTGGCCTTCCTGCCTCCCTCGTCCTGCCACACTGAAGGGTTATGGTGAGCCTTACACTGCACAGTTCACTAAGAACTGGGATAATGGGCTTCTGAAAGACAGCACCAAAATATTCCAGTTAATATCGTTTTGTGGAAGTGTGATTCATTTTAACTGAGATGCTTAAAAAAGTCCAAGCAGGTGTATGTCTGCAAGTTGCATTTTATATGATAGGGCTCTGTTGTACTGTATCTGCATTGCCAGTAGTCATGTATGTTCATCCCTGTGAAGTGTTAAAAAATTAAGTCATGACAAGGGTTAGTGATCCTCGACTTCATTTTCCGTGATGGTTCACAGTTTGTTACTTAACTTCGTCTTCTTGAATATTTTAAAAGAAACTATAGCTTGGGTACAATAAAACTACAGTTGAAATGATAATACAGTATTGATTGAAGTAATAATATAGTCCACTTACTTAATCTATCACTGGTGAATGCTATGAACCCTTTGAGAAATTCCGGTTTCATGGCAGCTTTGGTTCCATTTAAATAAGGTTAATAGAATAATAAACACAGGAAAGTATAATGATGTTTCAAAGAAAGTACACAAAGATATCTTCTAAGTGGACTTGTATGGTGATAAATATAGACCAAAGCAAATAAGGTAGAATATTTATAAATACAAAGATAATTTTACAAATATTTTATATAACTGTATAGTTCATAAGAAGAATATTGTTAGCTTGTGTTAGGTTTGGGGGGGTTTGTATATTTTGATAAAAACACAACAACTTTGTAACTCTGTATATTCTCTACAGTTTATAGCAAAGCAGTTTTAAGATGGCAATGTCATGTTTATAGTTCAATTGTGGCACTTTTACTACAAGTAACATGTTGCAGTAATTAATCGAGTATTAATGACCAAATTAGAATTAAAGTAAGTGTAAGAGAAGGTAAATACTATACATTGTCAAAGACTGTAATTTGCTACATAATCGCATCTGTATTTTTGTTTAGAAGAAAATATTAAATGCAGATGTTAAGGATTGATAAAGAGTCTAATTTTATTTTTAGAAAGAGTGATTATAACTCTGTTTTTGCTTAATTAAAATAACATATTCCTATTTTTCTGTAAGTCTCTCCATTTTTTAAATTGTTTTAATACTTATATCATCTATATGATCCACAGATACATATGTTCTAATAGTTAGTTCATTGGAAGATTAAGCAACACAGTTACCAAGTAGTCCCTTCATTAAGGTCAGAACAGTGAATTGAGAACATGCCAGAGCTCAGGGGAAGTGATGGTACCTCCTGGCATCATACAGGGTGAATGCAATGCAGAACAGAATCTGCCTGCTCAGTGTCTCAGAGGGCTGGGAACACAGGCAAACTGTGTTTAATACTTTGCAACATCTTAAACGTGCTCATGAGGACCTGAAACTTGAAAAATGCTTTTCAATTCTGCTAGTAACATTGCAGTATAGATTGCGTATTTTACACACTACTTTTTTGGGCTGCTGTCAAGAAACATAGTTCAAAATGCAAATATCTAATTGCATATGAAAATATGAAGATACATACAAAATAGAAGACTGTGCATATTCAAAGTACTTCCCCCTTCAGCTAGGTGTCACTCGTCTGTAACCTGCATTAAAAATCAAACTTAAGCTAAATTATGCAGGTCATTTTGGGATGGTTGTCAGAAGAGATGTAGAACTAAAAAAAAGTTAGAAGTTTGCTAATTGTAATAAATAATTTTTTTTCTTTATTTGAAATGCTAATTAAAAAGACAGGTGGATCATCATGAAGTTTATGCAGCTAAACAAAATGTTTGTCAGTCCTCATTTATGACATACCCAAAGTTAGAACAAATGTAAATGATACTGCTGTCTTCTGTGAAGAGATTGCATGACAGCTAAACGACAGGCAGAGGCATTTGAAGTAAGTCACTATGTGTCATCATTACTATTATTTGTTCTAAACTTCCTTAATACAGCAGTTATCACTGACAATTCAGCACCTTGGCTGTGACATTCTCGGACAAGAAGCAAAGATCCCCCACGGTACATCCCCACTGTTAAATGAAGAAATCTTTCCCATAAGTTTGCAAGTCAGCACACTGGTTTGTTTTAACCATGCACAGACTTACCTATGATACAGATGCTCCTAAAATGTAACTTTAAAAGAGGCCAAAAATGAACGTTATGCAATTGAAACAGTATTCTGAATATAGTATGTTAGATTAAAGCAAAACTTTTCTAAAAATAAAATCTGTCAGCAATCAGATGGTGGCAAAACTTGAATTGATAATGTAGGTCAGTGCTTTAAAAAAGCTGATGCTAAGTTAAAACAGTAAACCCCAACTGTAGTCATAACTTGAGAGAGTATGGAGGCAGTAGAGCCATTCTACCTTCCAAAGTGTGGCAATGCACAGTTCAAGCACACATCTCCATTCTCAGAGTGCTGCCCTGCTACTTTCCCAGATCAAAGCTCCAACTCTGCCCAGGTGAGCCTCAGTTCACCAGCCACCAGCCAGACAGGGCAGCCAGCCTAGACAGTCAACTGTAGATAATCAAATCCTCAATTCGTGCTGTAGAGGAACCTCTCATTTCCAACAGGTTAAAATTCAGCTTATGCAAACTCATGTCTTTGTGCAGGTTTGTGTTTTGCATTCACACAAATCCACCCATTACTGGTGTGATGAAGCAGTTTATTCCCCACCACTCCCCTGCATGCCACCTTGAAACATACATCTGTTGTTCCCCAGTCATGATGTGGAGCGTGGGGATGAGGAAGGAACGTCACCACTGCCGAAGGAGCAGCAGGGGAGAAGTTGGATGCAGGAAAGCCATCAAGAAATGACGATGGATGATATGGCTCCATACCATATCATACCGATAATGGTAAGAATTGTGCAGGAGAAATAAAAAATGGCCAGAGCACCACAGCAGGGGACTGCAGTTAGAGAAAATGACAGATGCTGGCCTGCAACTTTCCAAACTTCCCTTTACAGCAGGACAGACTGAAGAGGGCTTTTACGTATAGAGTGAAGGACCCTAGGCCTGTACTGCTTTCTGAAACAGCTTTAGCCTGCAGAACTACCTGTGCTTTAGGATATGTCAGTCACTAAAGGCTTTCACCAGACTCTGTGCCTACAGGGTCTGGAAGCAGATGTACCCTCAGCTTGACCCGCAGTGACACCGAAGCGGACGTGTCACCTGCAGCCGACGGCTGGGTGGATTGTGTGGGCCCAAGGCAGATGCCCACCACCACTGCAGGACCGGGGTGAAGACTGGGTGTAAGCCAGATCCCAGAGTTTCACATTGGAATCGGTGTCTTCAAGAATCCATGGTAGAAAACGCGATGCAAAGGCCCTTCAGTTCTTGAGGAAGGCGAGCTGCTGCAGCCTGCAAACATCTCCAGGCGCTGTGTGACTCCTGAGGGAAGCATTGCCTGTGGCACTCTGCAGGCAGCACGACACCTGCTCCTGGGGCAGTGCTGGCAGCCGAGCCATTTCCTACTTGTTTCATGGCATTTCTCACATGGCCGTGAACTAGTAACAGCAGAGGAGATCCAATGGAGCCCATGCCGTGGGCTCCATTGCACAGGGACGCGGGCTTGGCACACCACAGACCAAAATGGCCGGACCTGCCACTCGTTCCATTTAATGTGACCATCCGCTATTTAATGTGACCGATCTTAGCATAGAGAACGCAGCGTTCAACGTGCCGGGCTGCCGAGCCCTCTGCCCCGGTGGGAGGCACAGAAGCGCAGAACCGATGAGTTTGGAAGAGACCTCTGAAATCATCGAGTCCAACCTATGACCCAACACCACCTTGTCAACCAGAACCTGGCACTGAGTGCCACGTCCAGTCTTTCTTTAAACACCTCCAAGGACCGTGACTCCACCACCTACCTGGGCAGCCCATTCCACTGTCTAATTACCCTTTCTGTGAAGAATTTCATCCTAATGTCTAACCTACACCTCCCCAGGCGCAGCTTAAGGTTATGTCCTGTCTTCCTGACTATACAGCAGGGGAATGGGCGGTCAGGGCAAGCCGCGGAA
>VXAD01010092.1:4649989-4753495 GCA_013399195.1 Dicrurus megarhynchus
CGGGATGGGTGGGTGAGTGGATGAATGGATGGATAGATGGACGCGGCGGGGCCGCTGGAGGCCCGGAGTGGCAGGGAAGCATCCGTGGCTCCGAGGGTTCGCTTGAGTCAGCGGGCGAACAGAAATGCCCCCTCCCGCCCGGACCTCGGGCATCAGACTGTTTGTCAGGCTGAAATTGCGAAATTGGCGATGTGCAGGAAGTTGGTGGTGAAGGGCTGTTCTGGAAGCGGTCAGCAGTACTCCCGTGCCTCTGTGCAGCGTGTGTGCGAGCAGGAGGAGGCGGAGAGAGAGGCCGGTGGCCTTATTTTGGTGGCTGGGAAGTGCTGACTGCAAATACCGATACGCTCGGTAACGTGGGAAGCCGGCGGATGATCTGGGAGGAGGGCCCGGGGAGGCGCACAGATAGCGCGGTGCGGCTGGGGAGCACTTCAAAGCGAGTGGGAGAAACAGGATGTGCGGCGGCTTCCTGAGGGGTATCGGAATACATTCATAGCGCTCGGACGCGGCCCGTTTGTTTCCTTTCTCACGCAACTGATCGACTGTTTTGAGAATGAAGCGAAACAAGTTGAATCGGTCATGGCGCCGGGGTTGAGAACCGGTTGTGAAAACATGTTGGAGGATTAGGTTTGGTGGAGGAGTGGAGTCGTGTTTACTTAAATATCGTCATGCAGCCTAGATGTATTTACTGTGTCTTCAGTAAATAGAAGACTGGGTCATGAAAACAGGAGACGGCCTGGAGTAGAGCTGGAGGTGCTCGCAATAGGACGTGGTTGGGTAGGCAAGGCTGAACACACATTGAGATCTGCTGCTGCTAGCAATTAGCACAGAAGTAATACAGGCCCGCTAGCCTGTAAAAAAGAGTGCTGTTAGTTTTGGGGTTAAAGCATGAATTCGTAGAATTCATAGGGTTATGAAATAGTTTGGAAAGGACTTTAAATATCATCTCGTTCCAATGCTGCTGCCATGGGCAGGGGCACCTTCTGCTAGACCATCTGAGAACTCCATCCAGCCTGGCCTTGAACACTTCCAGGGATGGGGCATCCGCAGCTTCTCTGGGCAACCTGTGCCAGCGCCTCACCACCCTCAGAGTAAAGAATTTCTTCCATATATTTAACCTAATTTTCCCCTCTTTGTTTGTTCCATTACTCGTCATCCTATCACTGCAGTTCCTGATGAAGAGCCCCTCTCCAGCTGCCCCTGTGAGATATTGGAAGGTTGCTGTGAGGTCTTCACACAACCTTCTCCAGGCTGAGCAGCCCCAATTTTCTTTGTCTTCAGTAATTTCTAGCAACCAACTTTTTATGTATTCCCCAGGAAGAAGGACTACGACCTGCTTAGTAGGAATACATAAGAAGTTGGTTGCTAAAGATTGTTGAAGCTGACTTATTTTTTTATACTGTTCTGCTTCTTATCTTTTATCGTAAGGTTTTGTCAACACTGGACTACACAACATTCAGTGAGTTTTACATTTTGTGATACTTGAACTTGATGAAAGTTTTCCACTAAGCGTTAAAAACCAAACCAAAATGTCTTGAGACTTACGTTGAAACCAGTTTTATTGTGCCATTTATGCATTCTGGATTGAGCCTGTGGTTGTATCGTAACTTTGAATGTTCAGTTACCTGACAAAAGTGTCAGTAAACAGGGGACTATGACCCACTTCCTGAGGAATATGGGAAAAGTTGATTGCCAAAGATGGACCTGTAAGAACTCATTTGGAAAATGAGTGGAAGTATCAGCTGCAATAAAAGACATGTCCTGAAACAGTGTGAAAATCACTTTGTAAACCTACTTGTTTCTTCTAAGAAAACAAAAACTGTTTAAAAACGAAATGAGTTAAATATGCTGTGGAAGCTTTGGAACCCTCTGATGCCTAGATGCTCTTTTGGCTTCTTTGCACAACAAATACTGTATTATTTTCACTTCTTGCTAGTATTTTAATGCTCTCTTTTGTAGGGGAAAACCTTCTGAATGAACAATAATAAACAAATGTAATAACGTAATCCTCCTTGATCTGGAGGGATTAGCAATAGCAGACTCATTTTGGAAAGCTGATGTTCATAGTCTGAAGGAATTCCTTATAGCACGTTTCTTACAAGGAGAATACATTTTGGTGCCTAAGCTTTGCTGGCAGTTAAAACTTGACACTGACTCATTTTATGTGTGTTGCATGAGGGAGCATGGTAGTTTTAATGAGGTAATGTCAGTTCTGTGTAATTCTGCATGTATAGAAAACACCATCTGCAGAAAGTTGTTATTTATACTGTTGTTTTGCAATGCACAAATTGGTGGCAAAATCTAAATTTAGTGATGTTACACAAATTATCACAGCAGATTTAGAATTGAGACATGTTCTTAAAGGTAGCTTAAGTAGCCATTGCATACCTAGCAGTGAAGAAGCCGGGTAAGGACACATTTGCAATCCCTTGTACCCTCTTTTTGTGGGCTGTCAGTGTTTGCAACCAGTCTCCTGCCTCCAGTTTTTAAGTGAGGTGAGATGAACTGGTTTTACCTGTTTAAGACCCTGTAATATTTTTGGAAAATGTATGAAAAAGCAGGTTTTCACCAAAAATCCACTAAAAGTCTTTCCTTTTTGACAATGCTTTTGTATTGATGGCTCTATTTTATGTGCCATAGTAATGACAGAAATGCTTTGCAAAGGTATGTGGTGTCAGGTAGCTTTAGGCATATCTTGTAGTGTAGTGTTTCACGCTGTAGCTTCTGTTTTCATTTTATGCCATATAGATGGACAATAAGTGATTTTAGTTGTCTTGATTTTTGGAGTGTTAACTGAAACCTGTATGAGTGGAGTGCTTGGAAAAATGTGCCTGTTGTCTCCTAGAGCTCATTTGACAAAGTTCAGGATGCATTCTTTTTCAAACTTGCACTGTGTTTTTTACACTGCGTGGTTATCTTGGATTATGCTGCACTCCTGGAGTGGAATTTATTGTTGCTATATAATATGTTTAGTCCTGTGGAGCAAATACATCGAAGTTCATGTGCATGAATTTCTTCTGGCAGGGACCCAGAACAAAGACATGTGGAAGATGGACACTAATGGCACACTTTCACTTGAAGAGGATATTACATATACGCACTGAAAATGTAAACATTCAAGCAGATATCTGATGTTGTTAATACTTGATTTTTATGCAGTCATTGTAGCCTTAGGTTTCTCGGAAAAAGGAAGAGGTAGTGTAATCGAAGACTTGAGCCTTTTTTTTTTTTTTTTTTAAGGAAATAAGCTTCTTGGAAGAGTTGGACCACTATATGGGTGGAAAGTCTCCCACACAGTCACAGATACTAAGAGGTGTTAGAAAGGGCGTGAAATCTCATGCTCTCGACTTCACCTGTCAAATGCGCTGAGGTTATTCTTAACTCAGGACTGAGAATGATCCTCTTCCTACCAAAAGTTTGTCTGTGTTTTAAAGCCAGACACTTGGGCTACAAAATAAAGGTTTTTAACTCATTAGAAAATCAGATCACAGAATATTCTGAGTTGAAAGGGACCCACGAGGATCATCGATTTCAGCTCTTAAGTGAATGGCTCATGGGGATTGAACCCACAGCCTTGATGTTATTAGCACCATGCTCTAAACAACTGAAATCAAAACTTGTATTTTGTGTATTCCTCTGGGTGGAAGGTTTCTTTTAAAACTGAAAAACTGCACTGTATTATACATACAAATAGTGAATTATTCCGAAATATTTAATTTTTACTCCTTTTAAGAAAATATGAAACTATAATAATTGTAATTTCCTTTCAAAGTCCACTGTACTGTGCCTTTACAGTGATGATTAAATAATGCTATATTTTAAATATTTTATGGGAAAATAGGACAGTGTTGGGTATTAACTAAAAAATAAGGAATCTTTTTAGGAACAGCTGAAAAATCCAGTTTGTGCTTATTAATTATAAACTTATGGTATATGGGGCTCTCCCAAATTGATAAATTGCATTTTATATGTCATATGTTTTATTAAATTAGCTCTTAAAAAAAAAATTAAGGCAGTGGTAATCCGACGCTTTTCTTGGTTCTCCTGCAATATCTCACTTAAGGGTAACTAGTCCTTTTTTGGAGTCTAAAGCCACTAAAGCCCAGTTCTGTTCACGTCTCTCAATCTGTCAGCACAAAGTGTGGCATTTAAAAATAATGTGTATACTTCCTCCTGTCCTGCACCCAAGCTGATGAAAAGCTTGTTGATGCTTGTGAGAGCACAGGTTTTAACTGTGGAAGTTCTTTAAGTGTCTGTTCATGCTTTCCATCAGTGTCCATATCCCTGACCTGGAAAATGTCATGATTGAAGGTCAGACTGTGTTCCTGTTAAACTGTCGTGTTCTCTGAGCAGAGACAGTTGGGGCAGCCTTTGCAATGCTGGTCATTACTTACTTAACTTTTCAAGGCTGTAGTAAGTTAACCTAAATTAACCATCTAACACAAAAAGAGTGTGGAGGACAGAGGAAACAGAACTTTGATTTTACATCTTAACAGCATAGAGAATAAAGCTTACTCACTGTACTTCATTGCACTGTCCTGCATTTTTAAAAAAATAAACACGTATGACATTTCAAATCTAGTTTCAAACTGTAGTTTCTGAAAGGTCTTATGCTGTTGAGACATTAAAGTAATTAAAACTCAGTACTTCGATGTACTTTTCATCCTATTTTTAATATCTTTTATAAATAATGTTTAGATAAAGTTGATTCCACATGTCATCGGGAGAGGTATTTCCAGCAGCAGGCAAGGATGGACACTACTGTGAAAGGTTCTGGCTAAGACCTAGTGCAGAGTGATACAGTTCTGGTTGCCCTTGGTTTGGACATTCAAGTGGAACAGGGACAGACCACCTGCTCTGATTAGGAGCCTCTCATGGGAGAGAGTACCAGAAAAGCTTGTAGTTTCTTTTAGCAAAATAAAAGGTGAAAAGGGGGTGTTTGCTGTCTTCAGACATTCAAAGGGGGAGGAGACATCCAGGCAGAAAGTCACTGTTTAATCTAGAGGACAGCGTTGCCGTAAATTAATGTAGATGTTTGTAGCATTTGGATTTTGGAAGAGCTTTCCAATTTCAACTGGTTTTATCTGTGACTGCTTTGAGGGAACCATTTCCTAAAAGATCTGCCTTATGTCCAGCATGTTATTGCAGTGGCCTAGATTCAATACCCAGCAAATCTTCGTATTCTTGTGCTGCCAGTCTTTCTTTCTTATTAGAAACTTCCTTTTCTTCTTTTCCATGTTGCATTGAATCAGGAGGTGATGATTTCCCCCTTCTAATAGTTAGGAAAAAATAAACAGTACTCATGAGTGATATATTTTCAAAGGCTCAGCCAACTCAAAATCTGCTGTTCATTGTGGAAAATGAAATAAAGATTTGATGGGCAAGTTCTTATTAATCAGCTTCCTTTAGCCAGAGTATTTGCGGAGAAAATACCAAGTGAACAATAGCTCAGCCAGATCATGTCTTGGTGTTATGACCTAATGCCATATGACCTCAGGCTGTGAGCTTCTTGGATTTAGCAAGTTGTGCAGGGTCAAGCCCGAGATGAGACCTTTCAAGGGAAAGTGCAGGTGCTGCAGGAAGTGGTGTTTATGAGTCAGTGTGTGTCTCTTCCTGTCGACTCTCATTCCATGTGAAGCTGGATGTAGCAACTTTTCTACCCTCCTGAAGCTTATGAACTGAAAATGAATGTTGAAATGCTTGCCAACGTGGAAAAGTAAGTTTTTTGGACACAGTAGAACTGTAACATTCCAGTACCTAATATTTTGTAAGCTTTTACCCTGCAGTATTGGCAGTAATTTTTTTTTTTTTATTTACAGATGATGCCAAACACTTAGTACCCAACAAAATGAGAGACTTTTTCTGTACCATAAACTTGGATCAAGAAGAAGTTTTTCGTACACAGGTGGTTGAAAAATCTTTAAGGTAAGCTCAGTTTTTAAATGGATATGATAAGCAAGACTGCCCAATACCAGTGTGTATGGCTTTTGCTTGTACTACTTTGAAATGAGAACTGATTGTGGCAGCTACTCAGAGATGTTACAGGAATGTGTAAATCATGAGAGTGTTGCAAGAAGACAAAATTGAGTCTTGTGAGTAGAACAGTGTTTTTAAAATGAAGTATGCTAGAATATATTTCTCTGTTCTGTTCCATTGGGCAGCATAACATTCCTTTTCTTGTGAGGTTGTTTTCAAGGGAAAGAAATCTACTTGTTACTTGCTCCCCATGCCATTTCCTACTTCTGGCAAGCAGTTGAACTGTATTGGTGGAATTCTGCTCTTACTCTGTATCTGGTAAAACCTGTTTCTAGAATGAAGGAACCGGAACTTTACCATGTATGAGAGTTTTCTGTGCTGTGGGTTGTCCCCTGAACAGGCCTCGTTCTGTCCTGTAATTCTTGTTCTGGGAATTGTAGCAAGTACCCACACAGAATGCTTTGCTTTGCCTCCCTGGGCACCACTTACTGTAGATTCTGCTACTGTCTTAGAGCCTTAAAAGAATCAACTAAAAAGTCAGGATGAAGCAGCTGCAGCAGTGTAGGTGCTTTCATGTCTCAAAACTCTGAAGTTCACTGAGGACCCAGAAAAGCATCACTGTTAGCTTTGTTGTTCAGAACACCTGAGTGACAGTTTCAGTTATGTGGAGGTGATATTAAACCTTCCTCTTAAAACCTAGACAGTCTGTTCAAATTCTTGAAAGTTTTCCTAATTCCTTTTCCCAGTGGTTTTGTTGTTAGTGTTTGTTCTTTGAGCTTTCCCTCCAGATGTTTACAGGTGAGGAACAGCTCAGATGCAAACTTAAATAAGGAATTTTATTTTTTCGTAACATCATTTCAGAGCTTCCTTATGCTTCTGCATGAAAAGCAAATGCTACACGTACAGACAAATATAACAAATATTTTGCTTATGTTCCTAATCTGTAACTGCTGTAGTCACATCCATAAAAGTTTCAGAATTTAACTGTCTGCAATTGAGATTGTTTTGCTAATCAAACTCAATTGAGTAATCCTTCAGAGAAGAATGTTAGAGACTGTATTGATAAAGCAGAAACTTAACATTTCCCCTTCAAATAGACAGTAGTTTGATGAGCAAAAAAACCCCAACTGAACATATCTTTGAAAAAGAAAGACTTTGCTGTCCAATTTTGATGTTAATAATAGAAACCATAGAAGTTACTACTATGCTCAGAAATAAGACCTGTTAACTATGATGTTTACACAGACATTTTTATTATGTTCGGTTTAAGAATTATTAAATTTACATACTTGCATCACCTAATAATAATATAAGTATTAGTTGCATAATAAAACATTTGATAAAACATCTTAGATCCGTCAAAAAATGTTAATAGTACTGAAGTTTTAACTGGAATTTAATTACAATGTCATTAATACTTTACAGAAGAAATAAAGTAAAAAATTCTCAGTATAACAAAACAGTTGGGGAGAGAGGAGTCTGGAAGAACACACCTCAAATAGAAAATTTTTCAGGTGATGTGAAATTAATATTCGTAAGATGACAATATTGTATTAGAAGTTAGAACACAGTGTTTTGAATCACTCTTTGCCCATAGGCACCTTTCTGTCTCCACTGACTTCATAGGTGACTCCCTTCATCGTCTGAATTAGGGGCGGGTTCTATGCAAACCGGTGAAATGTAATAAAATAACTCATCCTCTATTAGCACCAAGAAGAGTTGGGTGCTTACACTTGATTGCTACTGTGCATGCAGTTATGAAGGCTAGCTCTCATTCCAGAGACTTAATTACAACATCTTGTTTCTTATTGCTGTGTTAAACTAGAAACCATACTAACCTAGAGGTACTGGGACAGGAGATGAAAGCTCCAATCTCTTATTAACATGAAAACTTTATAAATTGATTTCCAGTAAGGTGTAGTCCAGTATAATTTTAGTCATAGATACAACTTTGGATTCCATTGTTTTGTTTCATATTATTTGCTTGCTTTTTTTGCACACGTAATTCAGTCTGGTTTTGTCACTGTATTACGGGTTGCAAATTTATGTAAGTTGTAGTCTAAATTTTAGTCTCGTGAATATCAGCTAGTTAAGTGTCTGTGGAAGTAATTATCGCTAAAATTAAAATTAGTTTTGACTACAGTGATTGAAAACTATTAAGTGTATTTTTAAAATGTGCAAATAGGTTTGACCTTCCACCAGCCCTGAAAGAGTTGTTGGAGTGCAGATGTAAAAGAAATGACTTTCCAAAGCTAAAAAAACTCCACTAATTAATACTTAAGTCAAAGAAAGATATTTTGGCTAATGACTCAAGAAATATTTCCTGACATGGTGTGGGATTTCTCTAGGGTCTGAAGAAAGAATTTTTTTTCCCCTTGGAAAGTTTAAAGAATATCCATGAGCCTCCTCAGATGTCTGTGGTCAAATATGAGGAATGGCCGGAGGGGGGTGGAATTGTGGTATGTGTGTGTCCTCTTTTTTATTTAAACTAAATTCAGTGGGGTTTTTTTTCCAACTGAACTTTGTCGTAGTGCAAGGTTATAGCAGAAATTAATTCCCTTGTTGATGTAACCATTGCTTTTGTTGATTGACAGATTGGGGCATTGGTCAGGGTCCACACAGAACTGCCAGGTTACTGTACCAAGGAAGGGAAGAGCAGGGGAGTGCGTTATACAGTGAAATTTAATCTTCTGTATTACTGTAATCCAGTTCTTCCTGTATGACAGTCTGGTTGTCCTTTGAATTAGTGCTATCTTCTAATTTTGTATCCGTCACAGTCTTTAAAGTTCTTGCATCAAAGTCACAAATGAAAGTACTAAACTGACTGAATCCCTGAGGAACAGGATAAGTGAGTTCTCCATTTTAATTATTCCTCATTGGTGTAAACTGTTGTACCCCGTCAGCCAGTTCTGTATCCAACTAAGAATTTCTTTACTAATACATTGTATTTTTTACCTTAAATTTTCTCTCTCTGCCTCATACTTTGCTAAAGAATAATCAGCAACTGATAACTGGTGTTAATTTAGGTAAAGAAAAATGTATCAACATGAATAGAACAATGCATTACATTATATTTATGCTCATAAAGATTTGTTCTTTCTTGCTGAATCTGAGACTTAATGTAGTGTTGAAATAAAAATAATAATAAAGAATGTTAATGGCTGTTCATCCTTTGGAGGCTGGGGGATATATATGTAACTGCAAAGTTTACTCTCCTTAGCTGCAAGATAAAGGTGCTAAATAGATTTTTGGAAGTCTCTGCTTATAGTCTCCATCTCAGCCTAATTATAATTGGATGCTTAGAGTCCCATAGATCCATCAAGAATAGGAACTTAAACCCTTGGCACTTGTTGGTGTGCGCTGCAGTCTGGTGTTCCCTTAGGATGTCTGTCTGAAGCTGAACTAAAGCAGAGTTTCCCTCGACACCAGTGCCCGCTCATTCTCCCAGATCTTCTGCTGTAGTATCTCTTTGTTTGTACTTCTGCAACTTTATTTGTATAGCTGTGAGGGAAACCAGATCATGGAATTGACCTAAGTTTAAAATAACTCTTTGTTTCATCCTTGGTTTTGGTCTGAGTTATTGTGTGAATACCATAAAAATGAGCAGTGATGGTAATAAGGAAGTCGAGGCTGTTCGGGGCTGCACTGCTGCTAAAGGTAATAATGCTCATGAGTTTATACTTTCAGTCATGGTGCTGACAAGAAGAGCCCAGCCCTTGTAATCAAAGCAGAATTTGTTGGCTTTGAAATTATAAGAAAAGAAGGGGAAAAAAAAAAGTGGGGAGCTGAAAAACCACGGTTGAATCTTTCAACTGAGAATTCTTAAATTATTTCTCAGTGTAGTGCAAAGGCTAATACTGATTTGTCTGCTTTGAAGCCTGTGGTTGAAGGTCTGTGTTTTAACAAAAAGAACATTTTCACTTGTGGAATTCCTTATGAATTCCTGCCGTTAAAGCTCTTGTTTCTAAAAATCTATTCTAGACATTGGAAATACTAGATTTTTTAGCTGTTTTCTTTCCACTTTTCAAGTTAGTTATCAGCTCTTCTTTTTAATTTATTTAATGAGCCATTGTCCTTAAGCACAGGGTGCTGTTTTCTTTTTCTGGGATTGTTTTGGAGGGAAGAGTAGGGATGGTGACCAATTCTTCCTGGGTTCCTTTGGGTAGGTAATAACATGAGCTGCTTGTTCAAAACATAAGTGTATTTGTATTGGTTTAATAAAGTATTGTAACAATAGTGTCAGAATGATACTTTGCTAGGAAACAAAAAACCCCAACATCTGTTTCATGGTTTAGCATAATTGTTACCACAGTACTTTTCTGCATAAAATTAGTTTCATGAACCTCGACCCCTTTCCCTGGTGATACTAATGCATTGTAATTGAAACTATTTTAAGTCTTTTGAGAACCTAGTTGTTCTAAAATAGCAGGGTTTTTCTGTGGATCCACTTGACTTTCAGAGTTCGTCACTTGCAGCAACGCAAGGAACATTGGGGTTTTGTTCAGTCTTGAAATACATTTTCCTGACTGCTGGCTCTGATTACATTGATAAGTACTCCTTAAGTTTAATGAGAGTATCAGTTCTGGGAGCAAATATACCAACACACTGGATGAAATATGTGTAACATAGAGGAACCCAGAGTCTTTTTCTGTAGAGGGCTGTGCAAGTAACAGTTAAATAGGGTGAACTGTAAACATGATACTGGACTTCTGTAGATGGAGAACTGTGGTAACTGTTTTGGAATGAGGGAGATCGTGTATTTGGGATTAACATTTCTCTTTTTCACTGTTGTATCTTACAGTTTCTAGTGATAATGACTTCTTCTTACAGGTCTGGATCTTAGGGCAGCAGTTTTGACATGGAAGTTAGAGCTAAACAAATGCCAGTTAGTTAAGTAATCAATAAATTGTGTTTAAATGTAGTTTAATCATGTACTGAATAAGAAAATGAAACAAAACTTGTGCATGTCTCAGGAAGTCTAGAGAACCAGCTAGAATAATTTCAAGACAGAAAAATAGAATTGAAATTGCAGAGGAGATACCACTGTCTGTGTGTGCTCTGATTCTTACCTTTTCTTACACAGAAGGCATTGCCATGTTATTGTGTGTTCTTATATTGAAATGGTTTTGGGTGGCTTGGTGACAGGTCATTGTAGTGCTAAGGGCCATGAGCTGGGACAGCAGTAAAAATACAGCTTTTTAATGTTCATCTTCTATATAAATTGCATTAAGTCTTTCTCTATTTTAACTCTAAATCTTTCCTTTCAGCCCTTATTTTGGAGAGGAGTTTTACTTTGAGATTCCAAGAACATTCCAGTGGTTGTCCTTCTATATATATGATAAAAGTGTTTTGCAAAAGGACCTGCGTATAGGTAAGTGTCTGAGGTGCTGTCTGCATCTTGCATAACACTTGGTTGTTTTCAGTAGCATTATCTGTAGGATATGGGATACAAGTATTGGTGAAGCATCATTCAAAACTGTGTATAGTGCACTTAAATACTCCTTTAAAGTTTGAAAAGAAGAATTTTATTTCCTTGCTTCATTCTATTACACTAAAATATGCTTGGTTTTTAGGCTTGTTGGACATTTTATAGTTTTATTATGGTCTGAATACATTTTTAAAAATTCTCCTTGTTTCTTCTCCACTTTTCTTCATTGGAATATTTGAATAATTGTCACTACTCATAGGTCTTTAAAGAATAAATTGTGGAATAATTCCGCAATAATTACAATTGTGGAATAATTCTTAAAACTGTTGATAGATAATTTTTCTCCCTGACAGTGCAACCTATAACTTAGAGACTTACAAAGCATTTGGCAGCAACTTGTGTAGCTTAAGTGAAAAATCATAGGAGGTAGATTTCTGTTTCTCCCCCCACTGCATAATGGCTTTATTGCAGCTGCTTTTTGGATACAGTTGCTACAAAGCTCTAATAGTCTGCTGTGGAAGAAGCCTTCGCTTTACTTGAATTGAGGAAGGAAATAATTTGCACCAGGATGTCAGATAATTGGATATAATAACAGCTTTCCAAATAGCAATCAGAAGAGTAAAAGGCACCTACTTCAGTTTCCTGTTTAAACATTCAGCACTGTTTCTACTTTCTCAAATCTATTGTGTTATTGCCAGCCTCAAGTGTGTTCTTTATTTTTACCTTCTTGTTAGTGATATCCAGGATAACAAATCGTAATTAATGTCATCAGGCTTTTATATAAACTATTTTCTGATTTATTTACCCATAACATTCCTTGTTTTATTTCTTTGTATAGCATCATAAACTTTAAAAAAACCCCTAAAAGCGAGTTTAAAAAAAATTCAAATTTCACACACATTTAAATATTTGTTCTATTCAGATGAAGGTGATATTTATGCTTTTCTCCCCCTGCCACCCTCTCTCAGGAAAGGTGTCAATCAAAAAAGAAGATTTATGCAACTACACAGGAAAAGAGAATTGGTTTATGCTTCAACCTGTTGATTCTAATTCAGAGGTTCAGGTAACTATTAAATTGCACGTTTACATTTTGAAAGTTAAATACAGATAAGGACATGCAATGGTAGAAGGTTACATTGAGCTGTAGAAGATAGGGCTTAGCATCTGTATTTCCTGGGGGGCAGTTGTGTCTTCAGTTTGGTTAGAGAATAATGCAGACTCTACTCCTAAGCTGACACTATTATTCCTCATGGTGCTTAAAACTGGTAGAAGACATGAAAGAACTGTTTGGGAAATGTCTTAGCAGTATTTTGGTGTCTGAAATGGTTGTAAGAGGAGCCATATTCTTGAGGCACATAAATGGATCCTAAAACTCTTGAATAATTTTTTTTAGTCATTTTTGGTATTAACTGAAAAAATGGCTGATTATGTGAAATAGTTAGCCTGCAAAACTTGGAGGCACTTGTGCTGTGTTAATTTATCTTATCTTGAAACACTTTCTGCATTCAGTATCAAAGAACTTGCACTTCACAGTTTTATTTCAGCCTATGGTTCCAGTTCTTCAAACAGGATTTTTCTAGGAATAGGTAAAAATGAGATGGCTCTAGAAGTTGTAGCAATTCTCTTTTTTGTTTCAAGAACAAAACAGAATTCTTGAGAATCTCTTAGCCTTGTTGTTGTGATAAACTATTCGATTTTAATAGGGTTTTTTCCAGATTTGCCTGAGGGCAAAAGTCTTAAACTTGACAGTGTTTGTGTTTTTTTAGTAACCTGAAAGTCCCTTTGGGTAGGGAGAATCCTGGCTACTTTTACAAGAAGTGAATGTGCACAGAATTCTCATTATTTTCATAGATTATTCATTTATGAGCCATAAATTTAGCCTCTTGGGTGTAGGAGGGCATGTGGTTGCTTTACATGAAGACAGATTTTCAAAACGTCTGAATACCACTTCCTTTTCTCTGTTGAAAATCAGTCCTCTTTCAGTTATGATAGTCTGGAATAGAATGGTTCATTTGGAAGGGATCTAGAGATCATCTAGTCCAGCTGCAAATTGTCTTCTTTGAATTCTTTCATGTAATCACTCTGAAAATTCTAGAAAGTACTTTCCAGATATAAACTGAAAGGCAGTTTCCACTTTGACTTAAACACTGTCATGCTTGCTGTGTTTTTTCTGTCATAAAAGTGTATTGAAGAAAGTATTACTTTTTGTCATAACTCTACATGAGTATTTGAAAATTCAATTAGAATATTCCGTTAATAGAATGTAGTGATTTTTTACATATTGGAAATTAAAAGTTTATAGGTTTCCATGGCTTTGTGACTCACAGCAGAATTTAAGCTCTTACTGATACTTTACTTTGACTGGGACATGTGCAAAGCACTGTCCTGCATGATGCTTCCATTAAGAGGTGACCTTTTCTGCTCAGGCGTGTGCTCCTCATATTTATCTTTTCTTGAGTCAGGGTGTTTGGGTAGGTTTCTCCTGTCTTGCTTTATTTTTCCATAAAAGCCTTAAGAGCAGAGCTGAGGCCAGTTCCCATCTGCCACATTTAGCTGAAATCTTGTTGGTTTGGATGTGCCATGCAGTACTGAAATGTACTCTGAGATGTCCGAGATTGTTGGTTGGACGTGGCTGAAAGCAGTAGACTTTTACATTGAGCATGTGCAGAAAAAGTGCATGAAATGTTTATAAAGCTAAATCACAGTTTGGAGGGGGAAAAAAAAGTTGTTTTCTTCTCCTCATGGCACTGTATATGTAGCTGATTTTTTGTTCCTCTGGTTCCCTCCATGTGATTATTGTTCAGAATTTATGATGTGTGCAAGGCAACAGGATAGCGTAGAAGTATTTAGTGTTCCATTAATATGTGCAGGACACTTTGCAGTTGCTTGGTTGTGGTTTATATTTGGGGTTTTCCATAAGTCTGCATTTATTTCAAGAAAACTGTACTTTTTATGTACCAGTCATCTATTCTTTATAGGTTAACTTTGGTATAATTAGCAGCCTGTATACCAGGGATGTTAGTGGTGGAGATTTTTAGAAAGCATCTGCTCTGCTCTGTGTTTTGATCTTAGCTGGTTTTTTTTTGTTTTGCTGCTGTTTGCAGTACTATGAGTTCATATTATTTTTGTTTTCTTGAAACTTTTTCCTTTCTCCACTAGTCTTGAAAAATAAATACAAATGTGGGAATACTAAGTAAATAAACCAGAATTTGGGAAGTTGGGTGAAACAGGCCACATTTAACTGCAGCTGGCACAAACTTGTTTATATATATTAGCTTTGAAAAAAATTTCTTGTTTTCCAAAATGCACATAGCGTGCTAGTAAAATTGTTAGGATTGCTTGCCCCCTTTTTTATTTATAAAATCTTCATTAATCTAGTTTGAAATTGGCTCATTTGATTAAACATGCCTTTGAGCTTCATTATTCATAGCAAGAAACTTTTATAGAGATTTATACATACATAGCTTTATACCTATATTTATACATAGGTATAGTTTTTATAGGGATCTGTACTTGAAAAACACATTGGTAAGATGAAAATATTTCACACACTGTTAAGGTTTTTGAAGGTAACTTTAACATTGAGTGTTCTTTTTCTTAAAATTGATAGGATCTGTGTCAATAAAACTCCATCTTCCTATATTAAGTACCTGAAAATTGATTGTTAACCTATTTGTAAACTTAAGATGGTACCTACCTGCCTTTGAACAACCCTGAGATCTACAGATGCAGAGTGCTTTGATATGAAGTCACTGTTTGTTTTTAATTTACTGTATAAGAATGGCTGATTTCTGTGTTTCGAAGTAAAAGTCATCTGTACAGCCACATTTAAAACCCAGTTGCACATTATGTCAGAAGTTCTGATAAAGATCTGCAGATCAGCCACTTTAGGAAGCCATCATGCTGCTCTCAAACAAAATGACAAAAATGTACTAAAACTTTCCATGCGTGTTGGGGAGATAGTTACTTAGAGCCGTGTTACTGTAGTTATCATGGTACTGAGCTGGGAGCAAACTACATCCACAGACAGTTCTCAGGAGCAGTAATGTGCTATTTTACTCCTACTGTTCAGTGTAAAACACAGTTTGTGGGTTTTGGTTTTAAAAGCAAAAAGAAGATATTTATTCACAGCATCTGTTTTCTAGAACAAGTGAAGTCAGCTATTATAATAAATACTAATAGTATTTGTCTTTTCATTTGTCATTCAAAAACTTTGCCTTGTAAAGCTGTTGGCATGCTTCTCAGTATCCTGTTTTTATCCTGTAAATCTTTTTGTAATGGAGTTTCTCTGCTTGACAAATACTTTCTTAATGTACCTGTGTTCCTGTCCCTGTAGTAACAGTTTGCAAAACATTTGGCAGGCATCCCAAAACAGTTACGTTTGGAACTGCCTTGTAAAAGAAGCTTCATTTCTCCTCCCATGTGATGAACAGAGAGGGAAACGCAGCCTTTGCCTCAGGGAATTTACAATAAAAACATTGCAGTTTTATGTCAAAACATAACTGCTATAGAAATGTGTGCAAGGTCAGCTGAGGGTTTTACTTCCATTTTAGTGGGAAGGTAAAGCTGTAGTTCACATTATGACTTGCTTCCTTTGCCACTCTTGAAAATCACCTTTGAGAACCCTTCCCTGAGAATGTTGGTTGTGGACAGACCAGTATCATCTGATGTTCCATTTAGCAAATAGACAAAGTCTGAGAATACCAAGGAGAACATTGTTAGAGGAAAGACTCTGTCAGTGTCTGATTATCTTAGATGTGAAAGCCAACACAAACAGCCAGGCACTGAAATGAGTAGCAGATATTGTTCAGGTGGTAGCTGTTTGGAGCCAGGTTAAGGTACTAACTACATTTCAGTCATCCCAAGAAAGTTGCATATCATGGTTTGAAGTTTTTGGAGCCTTCTGTTGAGAGGGTACAGTAGCTTGGCCCTTGCTGAGTTCTGAAGTTAATCAATGCTATGCCATGATTTACGGATTCTTTTCTTTAAATACATCCTGCCATATCAGAAAAAGAAAAGGAGGAAGCTGGGTTTAGCAATTATTGCCACCTTTTCCTCTCTTTTGGTTGTATTTACTGTTCCTTGCATACATTAGCAGTCTGCATGAGATAGTTGAAACTGCCCTGGGATGCACAGTGATCTTCAGTCTGGTGTGATGGACAGGATTTCACAGTGGTTATTAAATGCTGCTGGTTATGGCTTCTGCATACTATTCTACTTTTCTACCTGTCTTCAGAGTCCAAGGTCATTTTAGAACTTTCCCCTCAAGTGTTCAGAAATTCATGTCTGTGCAAGGGTTCATCCCATGCTTAGGACAAAGTAGCTGAGACTCTTGCTCTTGATAATTGCTCATACTGGAAGAAATACTTGTGGGTTTTAAATCTGTAGAGGCTTGACCAGTTTTTGTGCTGTCTGCAGATGGAGATAGTGCTTCTCTATAGCAGTCTCAAAGTTCAAATACATCTATCATACTCTACTTGCAGGATATATGCTTTAGATGGGTATTTTCTTCAAGTGGTTATGTTGGAATTACCTTAAATAAATTCTGACTGTAAACTATATTACTATTCTAATTCCTACTCTTAGAAGAAATACTTTAAAAACTATTTGTGTTTCTCTCCTGTTTTTTTTTCAGGGAAAAGTTCACCTTGAATTAAAACTGAATGAACTGATAACAGACAATGGATCTGTGTGCCAGCAACTAGTAGTACAGTAAGGAAATCCATTAATCCTTTAATATTTGGTTGTTTGTTAGAATGTTATGTGATTTGTCTTCCTTGATACTGGATGTCTGCATGTCTTGGTGCCAATAGCATTTTTTTTAATATGACTTTCCTTGGAATCTGTCTTATGAGGAAATGAGTATATGCCTAGGGAACTCCTGCAGAAGTTTTTCACAGCTGCTCATCTCTACTGCCAAAGCACTCACTTTTATTGGGACTATTAGGATTAGTGTCTTGTAATTCTAGTTGAATTGGGTCTGGTGAGAAAGGTAGGAATGTGCAGTGCAGCTGACAGCCAGAACTTACAGTACTGCTGTTACTGACAGAATTACTGCTGCTGGTGGGGTTTTTTTGGGTTGGTATGGGAAAATTCATTGCTAGTTTTGCTTCAGAATTAGTTTCTTGTGGCAAACCATGATAAGAAATTCTTACAGAAAAATAAAGTACAGGAGTTGTAGTTCTGGAGTAGCATGTTTGCCACATTGCAGTAAAACTTATAAGCAACAACTTATTAAGGAGTTTTCGCTACCAAACTTAATTTTGGCTCTGAAGTGTAAAAATGCTATAGCATTTCAAAGAGCATCATAGAAACAGTAAGTTTTTGGTATACTTGCTAATGTAATTTTCATTATGAAATTAAGATGATGTTCTTTTTGTCTTAGTCAACTATCTAAATCCAGATGAATAGTTGAGTTGGAGCAGGACCCAGCAAAGTGGTCTGTTTGCTGTTCTCTAACTTGGTATGAAGAGGGAAGCTATTCTCTGATAGAACTAAGCTAGTGAAACTGGTAATGCTTTAATGGCTTAGGCTCATAATTCAGGTAAGATGAAAACTTGCTGGACATTGAGGTATCTTTATTACTTAAAGATAATTCAAAATGTGTCTGCTTTTATAGTGGGGTAGCAGCATGGTTCGTTGGGAGTCCTGCTGCTCTTATTTTTGTATCCCACTTGCAGCACAAAGCAGAAGTAGAACAGTTTTTTCCCCGTGGGCTATTCACCACCAAGAGCTGGCTGGAGCTTTTTGTCTTTGTGTTTTACTCCCAACTTTCTTAATTTTCAGAAAATTTAATTTTTTTATATGTTCATGCACTTTAAGTTAGTGTTGTGGGTTTTTTTCATTTTAAAAACTTGCCTGGATTTTTGATATGATGAAGAAAAGTTGCATTAGAAAGTTACTGTTGCAAATTGCAGTTTTGAGTGGGAAGTGGTTTACTCACTGTGCCCTCTCTTAGGATCTCTTTGACGGAGATAATTGATCAAAAGGAAGCCAGGGTTCTCTTTTGGTTGCTGCACTCACCCACTCACTGACGTGGGAGAGGACTGTGCGTTAAACATGGCAGTATTACATCAGTGCTTTTGTCTGAGGTTATGAAATGCACTAGAGTTCCTTAAACTAAATATGTTTAGTAGGATTTTACCACACGTGCTGCTACCCTTGAAATAATTTACTGCATTAGTAATATATTGTACATAAATCTATTTTGGATGTACATGTGAGAGTATGAGAAATAAGAAATCTATAATACCACAGAATGTGGTACTGTAGAAATAGATCTGAGGGCATTTTTGAGATGCATTTGATCTGAAAGCGTGAGGAACTTAAAAAAATACATGTGGGAGTATTAAAGAGAAAATTTAAACTCTTTAAAACTCCTCTGGTTTTGTAAATTTCCCATGATAATTAGTAAGTGATGCACTCACTGCTATGTTTCACTAGTCACCAGGCCTCAAGAAGACATTGAATTAGTAACTCCTTTAACAAAGCTGAAAGACAGAAAGGAGCAGAACTGTGAGAGAGTAAAAGAGAGACAAGAAGTGGGCAGAAATGTTTCTGTCCCTGACTCTTCTTCATCTGTTCTAAACTGGAAAATACTGGTCACAGGAAAAAAAATCACTGAAAAAAAAAGTTTTGAAATACAGGCTATGATACTTGCTTTTCAGGAGCAACATTTTACTTCATGTTCAAATTAATTGTGTCTCAATATAATGAGAATGAGATGCTTTTGAACCTTTACCAGTTAAATTTTGTAGGATAAGAGAACTCTAGATACTTGTGCTGCCTTCTGTGCATAGTTAAGTTGCTAATGGATTTCCACTGTGTATTCTTGAGAGTACAGAACTTCTACAAAGATGAAAAATACTAGCTCCAACTTTCATTACACAAGATTAAACATGGTGTTTAGTGCACACACAATAGCAGGTAATTCAAAGGCTGTGATTTTGAGCGTTATCTGGAGTTCCCTGTCACCTTGTGGCTGAACCAAAATGATGACTGGCTAGGGAATGGATTCCTCTTGTTTTGGGTATGTAAACATGGTTGTAGAAGCTTTTTCTGCTTGTCTTCTAGATGAGTTTATGATAAAGATTGATTTAAAAACTCAATTCCAATCACTTTTTTGGCATAAAGCATAGTTAATCTTCCTTTGGTGAAGTACTGTCTTAGAGCTCATGTAGAGCAGGCTATGCCCTGATTTTACACAAAATTTTTGTATTAATTGCAAACTTGCTGTTAAGTTTCATGCAGATACGCTCACAGACTGTTTGTGAATTAAAACTTTGTTTTGTCTCTGATACTAATTGTTTCCTTTTCTGAGGTGTGAATGAGGAGGGGAAAAGTATAGTGCAGGAGTTTACTTGCTGACTCAGTGTGGGCTCTTTTTTTGAAACCACAATGGTGTGTATAGTAGCATATTTCACAAATACGTGCTTGCAGCTCTTGCTGGGAGTCCCTAAGAACAAGTTTGCATGACCACTGTTTGCATATTTGCTGCTGCTGGAATAGGTGATGCTTGAACAGTTTCTTGCCAAATGAGGCAGTTGGGTGGTAGCACCTGCCTTCTCTGGGATTAACAGCCCTTCAGCTCTGAAAGAAGATTTTGTGTATTTACAGTCCGAATACTTCAAAGCCCAGAAATGGTTTATTACAGCCAGATTTTGACTTCATTGCACACACTTTTCTAAATAAATTGTACACTGTGTGCCCTTAAATTGATCTGTCAGTTTGTTACTGTCCTGTTTATACCTCGTCTGCTCGCATGAAGTCGTTCTAGGCAATACAGCAATTTTTATGAAGTGCACATACAGATCCTAATGGCTGCAGTTAGGGAGTGTCTGTCCTTGGAGAACTTCAGTTGGTTTGAATGGTGGGAGGTAGAGTCACTCAGTCATTAAGGGGGTTTATTGTGGGCTGGGTCTTTTTAAGGACATATTTTCATCTTACCAGATGAATATATGCCAGTTATATCTGAAAGGCTCTCATTTCCTGTATGAAACTCCTCTTGCACAACAAACTACTGAGATGAGAATTAATGTAAACTGAATCGTATCTTACACTCTACTGGAACAGAGCAGTAGTTGGAGAAAAGAACCAAAGTTCTTCTGTTATCTGTTGCTTAGACTTCACATAAAGATACAGTAGTCTAAAATATAAAATAAAAGGCTCTTAAGTTCCTGTCTACTTCTTCAAACTCTGTGCATTTATGCCTTTTGAATGACTGCTGGCTAGCTAGGTAGACGAAATGATTTGTCAAAGCTGAAATATTTTTACTGTATGTTAGAAATGTATTTATTATGGTTGTCAGAATAGGAGTGTATATTTAGTGTTATTTTCTTTTTTGATGAATGTTTGGCATTTTGGTGGTGGTGGTTTTGGTGGGATTTCTTGGTTGTTTTCCTGTTTAAAGGAGACTGCAGTTCTAGCACTTTGCCTGATTCTTCGAGGAAAGGCAGTATTACTGTGAAATTTGCTGACTGGCAAACTTAGTGAGGTTTTTGCCATTCCATTCATTTCCATTCCAGCTTTTCCATTTCTGTTAAGTCTACTCTAGTGTAGCCACTTCAAACATCTTCAGAATTTTTAAGCATGTTTACTGGAGGCTGTTTGTTTAGTAGCTTAAAGTACCGGTAATGATTCAGTGTGGTGTGCTCAGTCCCTGGGGAGGAACAATCTGGCTCGGTAGTGCCGAGTTGATTTAATGGCTTCCTATCCCTAATGACTGCTTGCCTTTGGAGCTTGGGAGGGCTCCTGCATGACCAGGGTAATTCAGTTTGCCAAACTGACAACTGGCTTGAAACCCAAAAGCTTCCTGTGAGGGTGGTAAACAGAAGCAGCAGTTCAGCTGACTTGGCTGTGCTGTCACATACTGTGTCTAAAGCAGACTCCAGGCAGTCCCTGCAGACTGAGGGGATGGATATGACTGGCAAGCTTGGAGTGCGAGATGGAAGGGGAGGAGGTGAGGTAAATTTGGAACCAATTTTTGTGCCTGATAAGTGTGGAAGAGAAAGATTTTGGGGTATTAGAAGTTGATGGTTGGGGGAGGTGTTGGACCAGGGCAGGCTGTCTAAGCTAGGCAGACCATACTTGCTGGGCAGGAGGCAAAGAGGGAATGCTAGAGCTGCCTCCACAGGGAGACCAGCTGGAGCATGAAATCAGCTTGAAGTGACAGATCCGTATGATGAATCCAGAGATTCTAGTTCTGCTGCAAGGCTGTGAAGTTGTCAGTAAAATGTTTTCAACTCACAGGAAATCACAAGCAAGCCTTTCTTTAGTTTGTGTATGTTGTGGTCAAGAGAACAGAACAAGCTGTTTGTGTTACAAAAGTCCCATAGACTCGTATCTGTTTGCTAAAGAAATCCAGGAGCTTGGTGAATGTGTCAAAGACTGTAAGAAGAGAAATGGTGGTGTTCTTGTTAAAACAGTTGAATTCTCTTTAGATAAGGTTGACCAATCCGTCTGCTATGAATTTCCTATGAGATTCAAGTTGCAGCTAATTTATAGGTACACTCAGCACTCACACCTGAAACTGCAAAGCCCGAGGAGCTGCAGAGGGTGTTTTGTGCTACAGGATGCCCATCAGTCTGAAAAAATCAAGACCTGCCTCAGATCAGAGACCCCAAATGACTGAAAAGTCTAGACAGTTTAATTTTGTTGCCACTCTTCTGTGCCACGTGTGTGTTGGAGGAGGAATCAATTAATGCTTATGAAACAACTAGATGTTTCAAGAACCCATTTAAATGGTGGGTTTGAAATCACTGTAGGGTTCATTGTGATTCAAAAATTATTGAAATGCTGAAGGCCGCGTGCTTGATAACTGGAAGAAAAATAACAAATGATTGTGCAATGGTTCAGCACTAAATGTTCCCTGAACTGGCTAAGACAAAGGGACTTTTGGGGGGGAAAATACCATCTGGTTTATAATTGTGCATACTCCAAAGAGGGTGGAGTTTTGAGGCAGCACAGGAGTGTTAGTGTCTGTTGTTTCCACACTGGTGTTTGAATTTGCAGCTCCTGTTATTCTTTTAACACCATTTTTCTACAGTACGTAAAGCATTTATTTAAAAATGTGTGCAGCTACATAACTAATTTGATCTGCACAACTTATTATTCCACATTATGATATTAGAACATTTGCATAATTGTTCATATGAATTTAGAGAAGTCTATTTTCTTCTTAAGTTGCCTAGGTTTTGGATTTTATTCAAACTAGCAAATTATGACAACTGAAACTTTCTTGCATTAATTTAGTTAAATTCCTGCAATACAGCTAAAAATATATATTATTTTAAAGAGAATGGGAATATAACATTCAGATCTTATTTGTGTTTTGTTTATGAAATTTTGAAATTTGCTGAATGTTTCTGGACTTAAACTACATTGTGCATGGTTACATTAGAGCATCATTTTGCTAGAAAGTCTGGTTTCTGCTATGAATTTACAAACTCTGCTGCTTTACTTTTGTTGTTCCAGCTGTTTTTTGTTAATGCTCATATGTGGGCAGCATCTGAAGGTTAGGCAGCTTGCTGACCCAGCTCTGTGTTGCTGCTGTGGTGATTCAAAGATTGCAAGACATCAGAACGGGTCCAGAAAAGGTTTCTCTGTCTCCAAGAGCATTAGTTGCCGACCATCCTGTCTCTTTTGCATCAGGACTGGTGAACAGTGTGCCTATGTACCTGTTAAATGTCAGCTTACCACTTACTGTATGAATTATGGAAGAAAACAGTATTTTTAAAAGGGCCATTTAACTCTGAACATGGGCTGTTGTGAAAAGAGTTTGAAAATAAACCTTAAGCACTATTTCAAAGGTAGAGCTAGAACTATATACTATAATAGTTTTGGATGCTTAATTTTAAATATAATTTCAGGATTTGACTTTGCATTTCTTAGTGTAACTCAGAATGTAGCTTATCCAAAATTAAATACTTCAATCCATTTTAATGCCTTCCATATGTAGCTGCTGCCATTGGATGTGGCCAGATAACTTTTTTAGGCCTTGAGAAATCAAATCTAAAAGTTAAGGAAATCTGCAATTTCTCCTAATGTAGTAGTTAGGATTTAGTCATTCATGTGTGATACTGGAATGTCTTTATCAAAGCAATTCCAAGAGTTTCATTCTCACAGAGCCCCCTAAGTCTTACTGTACACTTGAGTATTATTTTGTATTACCATCTGTCTGTGTGTAATACAGCAGGACATTAAAAAAAAAGTTTTCAAAAAGAAAGCATTGCTTAGGTTTTATTTTTTTAAGCCAAGTAATTGCTTCACTGATCTGTTGTTTGCCTTTTCCCTGTAGCATAAAGGAGTGCCATGGGTTGCCTCTTATAAACGGACAGAATTGTGATCCTTATGCAACAGTATCTCTTGTGGGGCCTTCCAGGTAACATTTTAGTATGAAATGAATAAATCTAAAAATGCTGTGATGTTGAATTGGGAAAGAAAGTCATAGGTTTTACGCAAAATCTTTAAAACACAGAAAAATCTTCCAGTGCTTTCACACGTACATCCCATCTCCATGGATACCATTTTCTCCCCTGCCCTGCCATACTCTCAAGACTGGGTTGGTGTTTGGTCTGTCTGAATTGTCTGCACTTGTCAAGAACCACTTGTGACTTGGTTCTTTCCCGTGTTTTGTACTGGACTCTTGATTTCTGCACTGTGCTTCCTGTTAATTTATGTGAAATTCTTGTATGTCGTGATACAGACAATTGCTCACTCACCTTCCTCTCGTTCTCTGCTTTTCTTAATGTGTGGGTTTCTTTGCAGCAAATGTGTAGTAACTGGGAGGAGACGAGAGAGTTGAGGTTCTGGAACACCTTCAGGATGCTACGTTCAAAATCCCCACAGCTCAAGTGTCTCCCTGTTTTTGATCAGTAATCCTCCATAACTGTTGGGTTTTTTCATTTAAGAAAAATCCCACATCCCACACATTCACTATGTGCAAGTCCCTGCCCAAAAAGGAGGATAAGTTTCAGTTGCTTCTTTTTTGCCACATCAGACCCTCTCCTTTCTCTGGTCCTGAGAAATTGCCTTTGTGAGCATAGTACCAGGGTGTCTTGCTTGGCTTAAAGACTTTGGAAGGATTGTCCCTGAGTAAGCTCTGCATGGGGCATTTTTTTCTTCCTTGGTAATAAATGATCACATTTTTAGGTTTGGCTTGGGTTTTTTTTTTTTTCTGGTTTGTTTGTTTGTTTGGGTTTTTTGTAAGAGGACTAGGGATGCTCACCCATTATACTTAGGAATCATGGGGCTGAACGGCAAAGAAGTTAAATTGACATACATTTTCTGTTTGAGTCCTGTGATATGGGTGGAAGTAGGAGAATGTTGGTCCCACAGAATATTTACCCTGTTAGTATGGGAATATATGTGCAAATCTGACAGGAACTCCTGGTTAAGATTTTCCAATCTTATGCATGTGTGACTCATGTACTGTGACTGGAATATTTATATGGCCACTGCCTGAAAATAGGTAGTTGATACTTTGGGCAGTTTTTCTTCTCCCTTGTCTGTTTTTCCCACACATTTTATATTTCTTTCTTTTGGAAGGCTATTTTATAGTACCACAGCCCTTTGCTAAATAAATGTGTATTCCTTTATAAAATTTGTAAAATTTAAAAAAAAAAAATCCACAAGGAAGAAGGAAGTGGAGGCAGTTGTTTTGCTTGACCCTTTGCTGCTTCATATCTAACACTAGCAGCAGTTGCTTTCAAAGAAAACCTTCAGTGTCTTGGGTGTAAGCCTCTGTCTGTAAAGAAGTAGTGGGTATTTCCCCAGCAGGAGAGGGTGGGGAAAAATAGAAATTGCAGTTGAACAAGACAAGGAAAAGTGTGCTCATTATCTGCAGGCAGTGGTAAAGAAATTTCAATTTTAAATGCATTAGAAACTGTTGATGTATTTTAATTGATACATGTAAGTTTTACCTGTTTGTGAAATTAAATACAAACTTTGAGCTGGAAAGATGCACGGTTAACTGGATACAGCATTTCAAATTTTAGCTCTTCAAACTGGTTTGTGAAGATGAACAATTCTATTTTAAGATTTTTCCTCATTGATCAAAGTGAATTCTAAAATAACAAAAAATGTTTTAACTTAAATGCATGGGTCCTTCTTGACAATAGAATGTCTTTATAATTGTGTGTTTAAGTTGTCTATGGTAAAAATTTTACCACATTGGAACAGGAATGACCAAAAGAAGACCAAAGTAAAGAAGAAAACAAGCAATCCACAGTTTAACGAAACATTTTATTTTGAGGTAACTTTTTGTGTGTTATTCTGCCTGTTTATCTATTGTATGCAACCCTTCAGATATTTTTAAGCAAGCTGCATAGCAGTACCTAATGCAGAAAGCTCTCTTCAAGCAAATTGAAGAGCTTTAACTGGCCTCTCAAATGTAAGTGAATGGCATACTTAAATTTCTGTCTGCCAGACAATAGCATCCCCCTTCAATTGCTGCATGAAAAATTACTTCCTCACAAGAAGATTGACCTAAAAAGCCCAAACACCTTATTTGTTTAATAAAGTAATGTAGTGATTATACCCAAAAAAGTTTATTTTAAAAAAAGTTAACTTTGTTGTTATTTAGGAGTTTTTTTCAATTCTGCATGAGTTAATCTGACAATAAACAAATCATGAGTTTAAATTTTCATTTGATTTGTGTCAGTAATGAAAATCAGGTTTGCATTGAAAGCATGCTATACTGAGAATTGGAAGGAGTACTACTATTGCATGTGCCTCAAATGTATTATAATTTACTGTGTTTTTGTAAATCCCAGTCCTGCTGTGGGACTTGAGTGAGAAATTGTTTCATACCTATGCGCAGTTTCAGTGGATGGTGCGTGTCTCAAGATACCGAGTGACCTGCTCAAGATACTGAGTGTGATTTCCTAGGATGTCAGATATTAGGATAAAAATGTGATCCAGACCACTTTATGACTTATGATTTATTGGAATTAAATTGAGAATGCAGTCAGTCAAGAAATGAGGAAAGTGTAGATGAGAGGTTACAATTGTGTTGTAACTAGGTCAAGAAGAGTGGGCTTCTTATTTGTTGTTTCTTTAAACATTTCACAACTAACTTCAGTGCTTTCATGAGGCTCATGCTAAAACAAAAAGAAATTTTTGCCAGTGTCCTGTCATATTACTTTTTTTCCCCCTGATAGAGCTATACTGTAATTCCCTCAGATAGCAGCTAGCCCTCAGTAGGTGTCACCATGAACCCTTCCTGACCCATTTTTCACCTGCTTTTCTGGCAAAAGGCAGATTGTTTGGTCAACTGACCTTTTTCCTTTGTAGAAGGAACAGTAGCTCTTTACCAATGCTAGAAGCAGGGAGGGAGGGTTTTCTTTGATTTTTGATATACATAATACAAAAAGTGTGTTAATAGGAGGAATTTACTTGCAGGTAACCAGGTCCAGCAGTTACACCAAGAAGTCCCAGTTTCAAGTGGAAGAAGAAGATATTGAGAAACTAGAAGTCAGGTAAGTTATGTGGATTAGAAAGTGATTTTACAGAATCATTAATAAATCATAATATTTAATCATCAAGACAATAAATACCTGTTTTATCTTAGTGTAGCTCTAGAGAATTACTGATCAGACTTGTAGAAAAGATGATTCCGACATAGAAGATGTCTCTTTTTTTTTAACTTGTATTTCTTACTGAAGATGAGTTTTTTTGTTTTGAAGTAAATAGTGCTTGAGTGTATCTAGCAGCCTAAACTTGTTTCCTATGCCTGTGAATAGAGAGGTATGAGTACCTTATATCAAATTATATTAATTTGGGCAGAATATTGGTAATAGAATTTGTACTGAAAGATACCAGCATACCTGATCCTAGTCTTTAGCTTCAAATATAGTTGGCTGGTTTAATAAAAAAAGAGGGAAAAGCCTCTTTTATGAGATTCTTACTATTTCACTTTGCTTTTTAGAGGAACATTTGTGTTTCATCTTTTCCTTGCAAATGCAAATACTCTTGTTCCCCTTTTGTGCTGCTTTACCCTCAGAGCAGGTCTGTATTTATGCCATGTAGTTAGAACAGCAGAGAGCCCTGTATTCAGTTTCTTTTCTTTATTGTGCTGCTGCACATACATGCACCAAATCTGCTAAATGACAGTCAGTCTTCAAGGCTAGCATATGTTTCCTAACAGGCATCAGAAGAAAAATGTAGCAGTTAATCTTAATAGCTATTATAGATCTAACTTGGTATGTGCATTTTTAACTATTAGCTTCGTTAATTAGAACTGTGTATTTCATTATAGATGCAAATATATTTAGAAAAATAGTCATGCCCCAACAAATCTAGTTGTCTTTTGTTTTTGTTTTTTTTGGTTCTTAACAACTGCTGTCTGTCAGAAATGTCAGAGAGGTAAGAAGTAATAGAACAAACCCAGGGTGCATGTCTGGAACCTGATTCCGTTTGAGGATGTAAGCGTACGAGCTGCTGCTTGGAAAAACAAGCGCATGTGTTGGTGTGGCATTGCAGTGTGCCAGATTCTAGCACTTAGGTAGATATTTAAATATATTGGTTAAAAGGTTCACTTGAACTACCTGAGAAGAAATATGCACAGTTTTGGGGGTGGAGACTGCGCAGAACCCATACATTGTGCCAGTATCACTTTTATTTACTGATGCAAGGTGTGCAAGTCTTAACTTTCACTGTTTGTTTCTTTATCTGTTCTTTGTGGGTTAATAAGCCACTGGTTTGATTGTTCTTGATTTATTTAGAATGGAGTGAGATTTCTAACATTTGCTGCCTGCATGCATGTGGATTAGTGCTGTAAGGCAGTTACTGTAAAGTTGCTTATTTCTCTCTGGGAGAAAAGTAAATTAATCAATGTTCTTATTTTCAGGGTTGACCTATGGAATAATGGGAATCTGGTACAAGATGTCTTTCTAGGAGAAATTAAAGTTCCCGTGAAGGTGTTAAAAAATGATTCCTTTCAAGCATGGTGAGAAATGGTGGTTCAGAAGTGAATTTGCTTGTGTCTTGCATGTTTTCCCTTGCAAAGGATGTGTTTTATTCTACCTATTCATTAATCCATGTCTTCGTGTTCTAATCTAGGTAAAACATGTTTCTAGAGTTGCCCTGCTCAATGAATTAACCTTATCAGTGGGTACATGTAGGTCTTCTCTTCCCCCTGTCTGCCCACAGTCACAGAATAGTTGGTGTGTTTGAGGGGGAAGTGTGGAGAGTGAAGGAAGGGAAGATGGACTGTAACTGTCTTTTGGTCAGGTTGCTGGATTTCAGTGATCTGTGTGTGCTCTTCAGCAAACCTGGGGCTTCTCAGAATTGCATCACTTGTAATTAAATTCCTAAGTCAGACTTCCAGAATGACTGATGAAGAGTTTATTTGATCATTAAGTATGGCTTTTTTTTCTTCCTTGGGGAGGCTCTGGAAGTATCTTCTGGAAACAATCCAACATCATTTCAGGGGAGCAGGCACAGGAGCTGGAAGGGTGAGGTATGAAGGGAGTTCAGGAAAGAAACACTTCTGCGTGGGGCATCTCAGCACCCTCCCTTCTGATATTTTTGGAAGCTGGAGCCCACTTCTAGCTCCTTTACTGTCCCAAATGCTTAGCAGCAGGAAGGGATGAGTACAAGGGGTTTAAGTGCCTCCAAGTGTGTAAAATATTCTGCTCTTAGTGAACCTTTCAGTACAGGAAAAAGCACGGAAGAAGCCCTTTCATATACACACAGAAAGCACATAGGAAGGATAAATGGGTAAATAGGAACTAAATGTTACACAGGTCTTGGCCAGGAATCATCATAGCTCTGCTCCATGTACCCACCTCAGGCTCCAAGTGTCTTGGATGTATCAAAGTTGAACTCAGACTCTTGGTGTTTGAATGTGATCCTGTAGGTGTTTGTGTTGGAGTGTCTGGTTTTTTGCACTGTGTATTGCATACACAGGCTTGTTCTGCCAGTACTCTGATCAACAGATGTATGACCAGATTAACATAAAAACAGGCCTCTGGTAGCAACCTGCTGAGAGAAAGATTTTATCAGCATGGGCTCATTGCCAGTGTGCTGTGTTTGTTTAGCTGTTTGAATTGACCTAACTCATGTCTAGTTGTCTTGAGTGTGTCTGCTAATATGCTTTGTAGGCATACCTTGCATTGAACATCCTCATGTTGAAGTACGATCTGCTTATCAAAAACAGAAGTTCTGTGATTAAAAATAACAAATCTTTTATAGTATTGCTGAGTTGCATAGTATGTTTTTGAATGTAGCTGAAGTACAGCAGAGAAGTCATCATTACTACTAAATATTTGGAAAATAAGCTCAAGAGTCATGCTGTTAAGGAAAGGTTCTCCTGGTAAATCAGTTTTACTTTATGTTAGCATGCCTTCATGGGCACTGCATCTGGTTATGAAAAAAAGAAGTGTGATCTCCTGGTTGTAGAAGTCCAAATATACATGATTGTAAAAGAATATTTGGAGATAGGGTTTCAATTTGTTGGGGTGAGTGTTGAAACTACTGTGACACTACTTAAGAGCTGTTAACACTTTTGTAAAGCTGCACCTCCTGTTGGAATGCAGTGAAATTACAGCCAATGAAATGTTCAATGTACTTTTGTATTAAAAGTAGAAAAAACCCACTTTTTTCCTATATGTTGTTTCTCAGGAGTGGAGCCTTTTAATATTATGTGTTTTTTCTGGTCTCAGACAAGACCATTTAAGTTCTTTACGCTCCCTGTTTCACCTGCAGTGTCCAACACCCTAAATATAACCTAGATGTAAAACACAATGGTCCAGTGTAATTTCAAACTATTCCTGCTATTCCCTGTTAACCTACAGAAAGTACATCCTATTTCATTGTTTGGAAAGATATGAGAAAATAAATTTAAGTTCCATTATGTGTTAATATGCATTAAATGATACTCTTTTTTTTTATTTTTGTGTCTCAAGGAGGGGGTTTTTTGTGAATTTTTTTGCCAGTTTTCAGATATAATGTATGTATACTGACATAGTTAAATGTGATACTTTGCTTTATTGTGGAATTAGTCATATGAATGAAATACGAATCTAATATTTTATAATTGTCCTGTTGCTTACAGGTACTTACTTCAGCCAAGAGAAAATGGAAACAAGTCTTCTAAAACGGATGATTTAGGATCACTTAGGTTAAATATCTGTTACACTGAGGATTGTGTACTTCCATCTGAATACTATGCTTCTCTAAGGAGCTTGCTGCTAAAGTCTTCAGATGTTCAGGTACTTTTGTTGAAAATTTCATTAAAGTGAAAACTAAAAATGAATTATGCAGTCATGAGACAATATGAATTACTCATACCTAGATAATTGGTTTTGTTTCTTTGTGGTAATTACTTCTGTCACACCCAGATGAACAGCTTCTAGAGCTTTTGCTTCTGCTCCAAAGTACCAGGATTTTCTTCTTATTTTAGGGGTACCAGTAGAGAGAGTGAAATAACCTGTGCTGTGTGCCTGGAGGAGATGAAATACTTTCTTTTCATTGGTTGCTCTTTTCAACATTGTAATTCTCCATTGGCCTCTATTGGCTTCTTGGATTTAGAGGTTTTCAAGGGACACTGATCCATTATTGGCACTGAAGGGCAGATAATTAACAAAAAAGATCTACTTCAGAACTGATATCAAATTCTACTTCTGAATTGCTTCTGCCTTCTCTAGGATGTTAATCAGCATGACTGGATTTCTCACATGGACGTGGTGACAAAGAGGGAAGTGTGGTAGATGCTTTGCGTGACTTTGGGACAGGAACCAAGTTGTAGTAGCCAGGCTTTATATTCTTAGGTCTTTCACAGCTTTTCATCAATTCAATGTTAGTGAAGTATTGACAGAGGAGAAGAAAGATAGAGGAAGCAGATGTGACTAAAGTTTTGCTGGCCCATAATCAAATACTGCTTCGCTGGAATTCAGGAGTAGCTGAGTATAGAGGTAGCAGCAGTCAGCAGCTGTCTTTCCTACTTAAATAATTTAGTTCTTGTATTGAAATTCTCAACTGTACAGTGGCAACAAACACTTCAGAAGGGTGAGAACTTTATTTTAATGTCCCCTGATGATAGTTTTTAAAGTGCCATAAAGATACATGACATTATAGTAAAACAGTTGCTTCCTGCCTCTGACTTGGGTTTATAACAAAGCCATAGTTTAACCCTTTAAAGAGAATGAGAAGGATGAGTAGCTACTGCATTCCAGTCCTAAATGTAATTATAGAGTAGATAATACTGATTTTCAATTAAGTGTCTCTGAAATGTAAGCTTTTAATTGCCATGTTACACAGCAAATATTGAAACTTTCTGTTAACAAACTATGTCTATAGTCTCATTATATTTGATCTGTATTTTTTCAAATACACAAAGAACATTTAACTACTTTACTCAGATTTTGTATTCTGCTTTCTCACAGCCTATTTCTGCGTCTGCTGCCTACATTCTGAGTGAGGTGTGTCGAGACAAGTACGATGCTGTGCTGCCTCTGGTCCGACTGTTGCTGCACCACCATAAGCTGGTTCCCTTTGTTGCAGCAGTGGCAGAACTCGATCTGAAGGACACCCAGTATGTATTTCATGTTTATTGATGTCATGCTTTCTAAAACTAATCCTAGAGTTTCACAGGGCTTCATGATACAACATTGATAAGTAAACCCTTCGGTTTCTTTCTCTCATTATGTAAAACTGACTAAATATATTCATCTTTTAATGCTAGTTTATAAAAACATTCATTAAAATCACTTTGAAGCTGGGAGTCAGAGTTAATGGTTCTGAGCAGTTTGGTAAAACTTTGTCCAAAGAGTACACAGTTTTTATTTTAAATGTCGCTATTTGGCCACTCTTCAAATTTTACTGGGCATTGGACTGGAACTTACTTAGATGGAACTTAGAAGATTGAACATCTTTAAAATTGCTGAAAATCTTACCCTGTTTCCTTTAACATGTGGCTTAAATGAGGGCCACTTTTTTTCTGCAAAGATGCATTGTAATTAAGAATGTGGTCTGCATGCCTTGCAAGTAGGAAGCATGGGAGTTTTTCCAAGTAGCAGCATATGGTCTGTGAATTTGCAGCTCTGTGGTTAGGAGAGAAATAAAGCAGATGTGAGCAGTGGCCACTGAGGTGCCAGGTCATGTCCAGTGGAGGTGTGGGAGGGATTTTGTCACCACAGGACAGTTCATTTCAAAGCACTTAGTTTTGATTTAAATAATGTGAGACAGCTTAACTGTGTAGAAAGAGGTGACTCATAGAAAATAATTTTCTAAACTTCACTTTAGTACACACATTCCATTGTAATTGAACTGTAACAAAGAGAGCTTAAACTAAATCTCTCAGATTAGAAAGATACACTTTGCACAGCTGGCTGTCAGTTTTCTTCAACAGCTATAATGAAAAAAATGTAACATTGGATTAAATATGTTTTGGTTTAAGTGTCTGGGTTTATTGGTGTAGTGTAGCAGTGTGCTATAGCTCCAAGATTTTTTTTTCACCATGACTACTGGAGGAGAAATTGCATGTTGCTGAGGTACAATTTTCATTATTTTGGAATTTTCTCCAGTTGTTCTTTCTCATGTTCCATACTGCACTATAATTTTAATTGTCTGAAATTTCTTAGGCTATTTCTTACGGTTTTATTTATATTCCTGGGTTTGGTAATTACTGTAATAATATTCTTGTTTGTTCTCTTTCTGTTACTGAGTGCCATTGCAAACTGGGTGTATAGGTTCTGGAATTCCTGATTGAAAATATATGAAAAATATTTTTAAAATAATTATTTAATAGCAAGATAGAGTACAAACTGAATTTTGTAACTGAACTTGTTTTTCCCTGTTCAATTAAAATAATTTCTTTTCTTACAGAGAAGCAAACACAATCTTCAGAGGCAACTCATTAGCAACTCGGTGTGTAGATGAAATGATGAAAATAGTGGGGAAGCACTACCTAAAGGTTACTTTGAAACCTGTTATTGATGAGGTAGGTTATCCTCCTGAAACTGCTTTGGGGACACTCAGCCCCCTGGGGTATCCTTGTCTGTTGGGTAGGCATTCTTGTTTCAGCTCTGTGGTAGGAATCACTCGGGTGGGGAAATTCTAGAGGAAAATTTAATTGAGCAATAATTGGTTAAGTTTAGTGGGAGGAGCTGCTTTTTGTTACTTACATTCCAGATGCTTCAAAATAAACAGTCAATGACAGTCATTCCAGCCTCCAACACATGGCAGAATTTGCCCACACGATGCTCTAAGTAATCAATCCGTTTGAAAAGGCACAGACAAAAGTGAGGATGAGCACTGCATGTTGTTATGGATGGTTAGAACCTATTCAGAATTTTATGCCTAAATCTAAGAATCTCATTTTAAATGGGTACGTTTCCATACTTTCTGTCTGATAATTGAACTCCTATAGTTTTGTTTGTTTGTTTCAGATATGTGAGTCTCCTAAACCCTGTGAAATAGATCCTATCAAATTAAGAGAAGGGGATAACATGGAAATTAATATGGTGAGTTTCCCAACTGATCTCAAAAAGTGAAAGAAAAGCATTTTTAAAAGCAGCTCTTTGTAATGGAAAATGAGTAACTCGTAGTAGCAATATAACTCTCTGATTTCAGAGTAAACAAGAAAAAGCTGTATTTTCTTATCCCTGTTTATGAACACAGCAATGGAAAATGGGACAGAGAGGAGAAACTATAGATGATAGTTGTTCTTACCAGATTTGGGGTGTTTTGATTCCTGTTGTTCTGTACTCAGCATCTAGACTATAATGTACCTAACTAGAACTGCTCTAGCATTTTTCATTGTTCTGCTGGCTGCTTTCCCTCGTACCAGAGTATGCTAACGTTTCAGGCAGTAGTTGCTGCAATAAAGTTAATGTTCACTTGATATACATGGGAAATGCTCCTTCTTTGTTGTCAAATTACAAAACCAGGTATTGATAGGTGTTTATATTGTTAGACAGTGATTATATACTTTAAACATCATTAGACTACCTTTGAACAGTAGTAATGCCGTATAAGTATTATGAGGCTTTTTAAATATGCACTGTACTAAAATTCAGAATTGAATAGTCAGACAGTATTATGTTTGTTCTCAGGTGGAAAAAAAAAAAGGGTAAACGTGAATGTTCATGGTCTGAAAAAATACCTTTTTTCATAATTGCAGGAAAATCTCCGCTATTACGTGGACAAAGTGTTCCGTGAAATAGTGCGGTCGAGTATAAGTTGTCCTACCCTAATGTGTGATGTTTTTTATTCTTTGAGGCATCTGGCTGCCAAAAGATTTCCAAGTAAGTGTTTTCTAAAAACTTCTGAAAGTGGTGTTCAGACTGAAAGCTTCTGCAGTTACCTTATGGGGATTTTAAAATTCTTGTCTTGTCCAAAGCTGTGCCCTGAACTTTGACAGTCAGGCATTTGTTTTTCTGTCAGTCTGTAAGTTATAGAGAAACTTTGTGGTCAGTCAAGAGGCATTTTTTGTTTTCTGATACAAAAATAGAGCAAGTCAGAAACTGCAAGACAGCAGCAAATGAGAAGTCATCAAGAAAAAAAAACAAGATAATAGAAGAAAAGCACAAGTAATACAGGAAGTGATTTATTGGAAAGATACTTAAAATTTGTAAGAGCTGTTCTGTTTATTGCTTCTAAAGAAGCAAAATGTGAACCTGAAATTTGGCATTTGCATCTTTACATGAACTGCCTCTCTGTTAACTATGACCAGCACATTCATAACTTCTGTGAAGTTAGCTTTAGTACTACTATAGCTGAACTAGGTATGGGTAGTTTTGAGGAGGGTGGATAATAAAAAATATTTAATGGGTTTGTAAATATGACCAGTATTAGAACAGCTTTATTCTTTCAGAATGGTTTTAATATAGGAATAATGTAGTGGATCTGAAATACTCATACTTCAGTCAATTGAAATCTGAAATGTCTGAAATCTGTAATAAGCTACAGGTGAAGAATATGCTTCTCATAATGTGGAACATTTCTCTGATTCATGTTTGTCACTGAAACTGAGCCATAAATTGCTCTAGTTTAGACAGTCCTTTCAGAAAAGCTGACTTACCAGACCAGATTGAAGTGGTCATTAGAGTAAGAATGTGATCTCACTGTATTTCCCAGTATAAAAGTGTAAATATACCCAAAATATTAAATGAGAAAATCCTCATTTACATAATCAAAATTATATAACACTGTGGGTTTATGGTGCAACTCAGAATTTCAATTATGTTTGTTCCTATCTGTTGACTGTATTTGTCATGCGGCATTAATGTGTTTGAATTACCAGTGAGTAGCTTTCCAGGTGAATAAATCCAATAGCCCCAGTGTTTAGAGGCAGCTGCTGCAGTGTTTTATCTCTGGGTGCAGCATTCAGCCAAACCTAATCAACTGTGTATGTAAATGCTTGCAGTCATCTCACTGTTCCTCCCAGTGGAGCTGATGAGCCAGTTGTATGGGAATAGAAGTTCTTTTCAGAGAAATAAGTGATAAACATGCCACTAGAAGTAGAACATTTCTTACCATGACCCCCTTTCTCATTTCATGCACTTCATTGATTTTTCTATTCTATTTTAAACTATGAATGTCTCCTCTGATGTTATCTTCCTAAGGATTTTTATGTTAACTGTCTTCATGATTTCCTGTTAAGTTCAGTGCATGTTACATTTCATGGTTTTTCTCTGCAGATGACCCTCATGTACAGTATTCTGCAGTGAGCAGCTTTGTGTTTCTTCGTTTCTTTGCTGTAGCCGTAGTCTCACCTCATACTTTTCATTTACGACCTCACCATCCAGTAAGTCTTGTGAAGCTTTGTTCTGTTTTGTTCATACCGTCAGATCTGTTGGTGTGGGAAGGCATAAGTTACTGTCAGTGGGTATGTAACTGGGAAATAAGATGACTAAATGTCTCTAGGTTCAGTTTCCAGAGGAAATAAGATCTTTGCAATTCTTTAAGCATCAGATATTTCAGTCTTTATGGGGTGTTCTCAAATGATGTGGAAGAGCTTTCAATATTAAAAGATGCTGTGCCTTTTTTGGGAATGTGCTTCTTGGGTAAAATAGCAACATGACTGAGGGTCCTTTAAGGTGTAGGCCTAAATTGCCTTGGTTCTTTCCACCAAGGAAATTAAACATTCAGATGTCACTTTTACATTTGTTGCCATTTGTGTCTTAAGCAGAGGTTGTGGAGTTTTGCAGTAATTGGTTGGTGTATTTATTCTGGACTCCACTAGTTGCAGTGGGTTGACAAATTTTCCATTATTAGTTGTCAAGTAGATACACATTAGAAAAATATTTCAGAGACAGGAATATAGAGATTAAAATTCCTGTATTATTTTTCACATTAAAACCAGAAAATGTATGAAATCTGCTGCTCCAGAAGTTATTATTAGCTTATTATATCTGCTTAGGTGTGTTATGCCTTCTAAAGAAAAAAAAAATACACTTACTCAAATTCATTCCTTTAACATTATCCAGTTTTTTGAGTAAAAAAATTACAGGATTTTAACACTTGAGGGTTAAACATCTGAAAGGGAACAGAGAGGCGTCTTTTGGAGGCTGTGTTTGTAATCCTGTGCTAAAATGTGAGCAGTGAGGTACCAAACAAATTGAGTAAAAGCCTTAAAGACAAAGTTTTAAAGTTCACTTTATGAAAATTTATAGCATTTGTCTAGCAGTAGTTCATTATGTTTCCTGTTCAGAAGTTTGTTAGATGTGTAGTAATGATTACAGGCTTCAAGGGTTTCAGGTGTTTTATAGGTAAAAATATTTTCCCAGTACCACTATTAAATCCTAGTGGTAGTGACCGAAATATTAAACACTGTGCAGTAACTAATAAACTATGTATTTCATATGCATTTTTTTTTCTTTGGGGGCAAAGAAAAGGAATGAAGATGTACCAGATTTACTACATTGTGTAATATTATAACTTTTTTGACATTTTAATTTTTAAATCAGTTTTTCCTGGACCTGTGAAAAAATATGACTTATGAATTTTTTCTCGTTGTTTTAGGATGCACAGACTTCTAGAACATTAACTCTTATATCAAAAGCCATCCAGACCCTGGGGAGTTGGGGAAGTTTGACCAAAAGCAAACTTGTAAGGCTATTAAAATTCTTTCTCATTTCATAGACATGATGAACATTCTGTTTATTGAAAGTTTATATGAAAGTTTATTTATGTCAATATACTTTTCCTTTCAGTCAAGTTTCAAGGAGACGTTTATGTGTGAGTTTTTCAAAACATTTCAAGAAGAAAAATTTACTGAATCTGTTAAAAAGGTATCTTTCAACTTTATTGTTTTTTTATTGTTGGTGCATCTGAGCAATCTTCATTACTAGAAGGTGGTGGTTTTGTTCACTTTTCTACTAGAGAGAAAAAAAAGTTGTGGTCTGTTTCAGACGTAAAAAAAACCCCCAACAACGTAGCAAAATCAATACAGTCAAATACACAAGAGTTATACATAGTGAACTAAGCTAATTTAGTTTAAAAAATAAAGTATACATTTTTTGAAAGAGACTTTATTAGATCTGCTGTTTAGGAACTCATTGAAGAAAGCTTGTGTGACTTTTGGGCATCCCTCGTTACAGTGTTCCAAGGCCCTGCAATATGTGTTCAGATGTTGCATAAAACAACTGTTCTGTTCGAGGAGAAACTGTACATTTATATTTTCAAAACAGCTTTTGGGTTTTTTGTGTTTCTAAATAGTGTATATTTCTATTCCGTGTGGTTTTTTTCCTTAAGTTCCTGGACGATGTTTCCTCTACCGAGAGTAAAGAGCCCAGTGGTGTGAGTGAGCCAGTACATCTAAAAGAAGGGTGAATACATCTTGAATTTACTTTGTGCATAACAGAATTGACTTCAGTGCCTTTTCATTAATGCCAGATTCAGATTAATGCTTATTAAAATGTCTGATATACTTTAGAAATTATATTTGTCATTTAGAGAATTCTTAGGTTGCAGAATTAGTTTAAAAGAACAACTGCAAGCTCTAATACTTTAAATGCTTTTTAAAATACTTTAAAAAGTAATTAAAAGTAGCTGAATACCCATTGAAGACTTACTGCATTACTGTCACAGTTCAGCGTGTGCTCTGTGATGGTTTTTGAGAATTGTGAAAGTGTATGTTAAAAGAACGTTATTAATTTAGAATTATTCTACATGTTATAAGCCCAGCCAGCTAAATGTTCTGCTTTTAAAGTTAGACAAAAACCTATCCTGTAATTGAAATATTTAACATTTAGTGATAGAATGCTGTTAAATAAATTGAGGTGAAAGTCATTCTTCCTAAGAAATGAACTGGTTTTTTCGTGATGTTGATCAAGAGTAGGTGATGATTTGAACAACATTCATGGGGGGAAAAAAATTAAATTTATTTGAGAAGCAGGTTTATAAGAAGAAAAGGCTTTTCTGTGAAACAGGCAACCAAATGTCAAAAAAGCAAGAAACATGTCTCTTATTAAGCTGCTGAATAGAAATGAAGGAGGCAATTGTAGTGGACTCAACACTATTATAGTAATAAATTGATGGATGTTGTTCAAAACAAATGAAATAATTAGCAGTGAGTACACTGAAAGTGTACTGAATGCAGTTTGTCTGCCCTTGCTGTTGAGCCATGTTCAGTGTCATTTCATTGATGTTCAGTTTCTGATCCAGATAAGGCCAAGTACAACCACGTGTAGAAAGTGGCAGGAAAGAATCTTGGTAGTTGGATACACCTTATACTCTTTTGCAAAAATTTGGAATTCTGGATCTGAATAAGTTAAGTATCCCATCCAAATTTACTGCCACAAGCACCAGTCTGGACTGTGTGTTTTTCAAACTCCTTTCCTGTTTTTTGAACACCATGTATGATCACCATATTGGGAGGTAATCTTGAAGATCTGTTTTGAACAAGTAGTAGATTTTTTTTTTTTAATGTAGAGTGAAGTAGATTTTTATGTGGCTGCATGATGAACAATAATGTCTTACCTCAATAGATGCTTTTGAAAGCTCTTCAGAATACTAATGGTTGCATTTCATTTGATGCTGTCTTTACAGAGAAATGTACAAAAGAGCTCAGGGAAGGACTCGGATTGGTAAGAAGAATTTCAAGAAGCGGTGGTTCTGTCTAACAACTAGAGAATTCACATACCACAAACAGCAAGGTAAATACTGTTTATTTTACATTTATTTTTAATTTTCAGTATTTTCTAAGCACTTGTATATTTTTTGTGCTTTTAAAAGTGTGTAATTTTTTTCTTTACCTAAAATACTTCTGATGTACTTAAGTTACTTTAGCCTTGATTAATAGAGGCTTCTGTCTGATTCATGCCTTTTTTTTTCAGTAATAAAAATGCATATTTTGAGAGCATGAACTGCAATGTCAGTGCCCTGAGATCATAAAAAAACAGTTCTTAAAGATTGCTTCACTCCTCTGTTTACAATTTTTTACAGATAAAGAACCAATTTTCACAATTCCAATCAAAAACATCCTTGCAGTGGAGAAACTTGATGAGAGCTCCTTCAACAAGAAAAATGTGGGTCAAAAGATAGTTTATATGTAATTCTTGATGTGTTCTTTAAATAAAAGAATGTAATTAGCTTACAGAGTTGATGAAACCCCATTACTAAACACTTCAGCAAAGTCTTTTATGGATCAGAAATAAAAAGCTGTGTAGGCACTATCTCCAAGTATTCTGAACGTGGAAATTAACCTGGAAATTTGGATATCTGCACCAACTTCCCTGACTGATTTTGACTTTGCCCCCCTCGCCAAATTTCTGGAATGAAGGTTATAACTACATGACCTTATTACAAAGCACTTGAAATTATATTATGTACTACTAGAAATACATTATTACCAAACATTTATTTATTCCTTTTGATGAGAACTTCCTACAGTTCCTTCATCAGCTGAGGCAGTTGTCTGTGCTCATGGCCTCATTCTGCCCTTGAACACATTGGTTATTTCTGTTCTTGTGCCAGTCCAAACGTCTGAGGCAGTGATAAAAGAACAGCTGTCACTAAGGCCGAGGGTGGCTAAAGGAGAGGCTTCTGGGAATCTCCTGTGCTGTCAGGATATGAAGCATGAAGGTTGTGCTTCATGGAATCTGGGGTCACACATAAAGATATGTGGATGAAGAGGACAGAAGATGCATCCTGTTCTAATTTATAGGGATTCTTTCTTAGATGAGGAAGTGGTGTACACAGAACACAGGGAGCTGTTCTGGTGGGGCTTTTCTCCTCTGTGTAGTTGAAAGAGGTGAAAAGTCTGCCATTCTCTTGTCTCAGTTTCTGTCTTAATTTGACTTCGTTGAATTGCCTGAGCACTGAAATCTATTTTGACATACTCGAAGTTGCTCAGTAACTGGATTTTTTTACTCAGCAGAGTAATGTGTTTCTTCTACAGATGTTTCAAGTACTCCATGGAGAAAAGCCACTCTATATCCAAGCAAATAACTGTGTAGAAGCCAGTGAGTGGATAGAGGCTCTTTGCCGGGTAACGAGGTGCAACCAGAAGAGGCTGAGCTTTTACCACCCCTCTGCTTTCCTGAACGGGAACTGGCTCTGCTGCAAGGCCACCATGGAGAACACCGAGGGCTGTGCTCGCTGCACCGCGTAAGTCCCTTCCCAGCTGGAAGAGGGCCGGGTTCCAGGCAATGTGTCAGTCACTCTGCAGCTTGAAAACGTGGAAGCAAGGCTTTCCCTATCTAATTTAGCAAGTGATGCCACAAAAACGTGCCATAGTGATAAGGCACAAAGAATTGGATTTCGCTAAGTCTATTACTTTGTCTGCCACCCTGTGGAGGTAATCAATTCAGCATGGAAATCACAAATACCCAATGCCTGAGATCTTTCCCTGCAAAAGTTTGATTCACGTGCCAGGCTGAATGCAGAAATATGACACACCTAGATCATCTGTATAAAATAATGAAAATACTTTGCTGCAGAAAGTTCAGCCTGGAATTTCTCTCTCCTGAATGACTTTGTCTTGTTTTATTCAATCACTTTTTTATTTGAACTTCACATATGGTAAAGCAGTGCACTAAGAAAGTCAGCTAAATAATCTCAGATGTAGATTCTGACAAATCATTTGGGTTTTGTAGGTATGTCAGAAAAATTAATAACATCTTACAATGCTTTAATGTCTTTTTAGAAGCTGGTGATTTCTGAAAACAAACAAATGCTGTGATTTCTTTCAAAAAATAAATATATCCTTAACTGGGTAGGTTATATAAATTACAGACTAAGTTTTGTGAAGCTGTCTATGAGTGAAAAACGTGTTAAAAGGCTGTGTATACTGAAAAAGGAACAGTTTTTACTTGCTTTCAAGAATTACTGATACTGATTACCTGTCTCTTTGCTCACCTTTTAGAGATGTTCCTGCTGATACTCAAATTGAGATCGATGGAGACAGAGAGACAGAAAGAATTTACTCACTTTTCACTGTCAACAGGTCTAAACTACAGAAATTGGAAGGTACTCAAATGATAATTAAGAAGAATTACACTGATAATCAGTTCTAATTCTCTAGGCCAACATCATCATTTTGAACAATTAACTGAATTTAACAATTCACCTGAAAATAATAGAAAGTAGAGGAAGAGATTTAATTTTTATCTTCTCAGTGCCCTGGTGTCTGATGTTCTTCAGGCTTTTCTTTACAGTAGATATCAGGCATTGTTCTAATTGAATTTCCACATGTGTAATGTCTTTAAACAGAGAGACTGCAACTATAGCTGATTGCTTTTCTGCCTTTGCTGTCCCTTTCCTCACTATGTGATGAATTCCATGGACATGGTTTTGCTGTAAGAAAGCACTGAACTTCTCTTGATGTGAAGAGGAGAGAGCTGGATGCTCAAGATGCTGAATGCAACTAGCAGAGAATAAGCTACAGAATTGTAAATACATTTAGTTGATACAGTCTCCTGCTTTTATCTTAATCCATTTTATGTGTAACCAGAGTAACTTTCCATTGCAGAATTTTGGAGTTACCATTTGCATAAGAGTTAGATTTGTTCTTTAATTGTTGAAATTCTAAATTGTGGTTGTTTTTGTAGAGGCTTGTGGAAGTATAGCAGTCTATCAAGGTCCTCGGAAAGAACCAGATGATTATTCTAACTTCACAATTGAAGATTCTGTAGCAACTTTTCATACACTTCAGCAGATAATAGATATAGTAGAAAGGCTGAATGAATCACATGAAAAATACCAGAAGAAGAGATCGTCTAGTGCCAAATATGGTAGTGAGTAAGTATCCTATGTAATTTTGACATTGATAAATGTGTATTTTGAAAAAAATGAATCATGGGACAAGGCCAGGCTTGTTGGAGGAGAGATAATGAAGGTAAAGGTATAGTTAAGACAGCACAGACATGGAGAGAATAGGATGCATCGTTTGTAGTAGTGCAGCTTTTTACCAATTGTTGAAGATCCAAGTTCTTCTGGTGCAGGATTCATCTGTTCCTGTTGAGATTCCTTTAAGTAGACTCTTTGTTTCCTTGCAACTTAACATTTGAAGTGCACACAAAATTTACCCATAACAGTATGCCTACCTTCTAATTTATTTTTTCTTTTTTATCCTTTTTTTTTTTCAAAATTTTGGGTAAATAATTGAAGTATCAAGTTATATGAAACTGTCAAAATTTTACTGCTGAAACATATCTGTTTGTATTTCACTTGCCATACTCGATGATAAATACTATTTCTTGTGAAGGTGAAAAAACCCTGTTCTTTGGAGCACATTGTTGTTCCAGAGCACATTCTTTAATTCTAAGTCCTGGCTTATGCCTATGGAACACCACTGGGAAGTTTTCAGATTTCTTCTTTGCATCAATAAGGATTGATTCACGAGGAAAAAAAGAAAAGCTCAAACCCTGATTTGGTTTGCCTGGGTTAGTGTTTGATCCAAGTTGTTTAGAAAAACTGACTGTGATTTAGAAGTCCCATGTGAAAGTAAATGCAGTCTTTGCAAATCACGAAATTTTACAATTAATGGTAGAAATGGGGTTTTTTTGCTTGATAAATTGAAATTGTATTATGAGAACAAGAAAGCAAATGTCAACCTTAAAAATATTTACATATAATATTTTGGTTTTTTGCAGAGAAAATCCAATTGTTGGAAAAGTTTCCTAACCAAAAGAAACTGGCCCACCTGGATGAAAAAAGAAACTGGAAATGTTCTAGAGTGTTTTGGTTTTTTGTTTCTTTTCCTTTTTTAATTCATTATATGCAGTTTTGCAAAGTATTTAAGAATGAACATACATGCTAGTTGTGTTGACAATCTATTTAATATTTAATAGAAAAATATCTTCTTGGAAATCTGTTCTTTAAGGTTTATTCTCATTTACTGAAGAACTTGAAGTTCCAGGTTCTTGAAGTAACAGGTGTGAATAAATCTAAATGTTGTTTTGCCATTGTTGTCTTATTGGAAAGAACTTTCTAAACAAATAAGCTTTTTCATGGAAGAAAATCCACACTGCATTTGTTGGTTGGAATACATCTCAGTACATACACTGCAAACTTGCATGAGTTTACCATGAGTGCCTGCCCTGCTGATACAGATCTCGAAATAGAAATCCCAAGCTCTTATGATGTGGAAAAGATCTGAAGCTTCTTCACACTTGATACATTTGACTTATTTTTTCCTTGTATTAGGTGTTGTCAGGACTTGATTTATCTACAGTTGAAGTGCTATAGAATCATGCAGTATGCTGCAAATAATCTGGACAGCAGATACCAGTGTTAGTTACGTTACTAAGTACTAAAGAAGAAATCAGGGAACTTACGTTGTACCTCTTGTTTACATTTGGGGTGAGTAATATATGGAGTGACATTAGACCACTGTCTATTTTCTTTAGCATTTTTTAAGGTACATATTTTTTCTTAATCTAAAAAGAAGTGCAGGGTAGTAACATTCTTGTTAAATAGGTTTGCCTACAGATAGAAAAATTTAAATGTGAACAGATTGTGGTTAAGTACTGATCAATTAACATCATCCCATGTATGATTTAATTTCTTGTTTTTATAAAAAGTAATGACTACGTTCAGCTCAACTTTTGACTACAAATCTAATAAATAATCTCTATTATAATCACTCAAAGCACTTTAGATATCTGGACTATCCCAGATTATTTTTAGATACTTTGTAGTATCTGCTTGTTATGATCAGTTGAATGATCAACTTGTTTTGTCTTAAGCAATGCTTCAGTGAATATTTTTGTATCTTTAGTTTTGTGGATTCATATTTGCCACTTAACACAATTTTAAACTGGCATTCCTGACTTCAGTAAGATTAATTTTTGCTCACTTCATTTGAGAAGTTAGGTTTATGCTGAGAAAAAGTATATGTGTATAACCAGGAAGAAGCAAAGGTATTACTGTGGCAACTTTGCTTCATCAGTATTAAATACAGTGGTACTCCTTGGAATATTATTTTTATTAAAAGTTATATGTGGTACTTTTATTTTTAAAACATTTTCTGTGGGGTCTTTTGTTGTTTTTCTGGGTGGTTTTTTTTAGTTTTTGGTTTTGTTTTGTTTTTCCAATCATGACTTGGCCAAATTAATTAGGAATGTAACTTAGAATAGAAATCCACAATGCTTGACACAGTAAGCTGTTGAAATTACCACACATTTATTATACTGTTGTAGGAAGGCTTTCTGTAATAGAAGCAAGGTGGCAAGACAGGATTGAAATTTCTTTGGAATGAATGTAACTTGTTAGAATGACTATTTGGCTTAATACCAAGATTAATTAGAATATCTGATTCAGTACTAGGATCTGCAACATCACAATCATTTAATCACCTCAGCTGGTTTTGCCTTTTCCTTTTTTACACATTTGATGTGTTCAACAGGACTTCTATTTGCCAGCAGTTAAAATTGAGGGAGAATACAGCAATGCCAATAAATGTGTTTTGCCAAGGTAAAGATAAAGTTTAATTGCCATTAATCAAAACCTGCCATTAAACAAAGTTGAATGTGGTTGAGTGTCAGATTAAGGTTTTGTTGTATATGAATTAACCCTGTGGCAAACCCTCTTCCTTAGAGCCATTTTCTGTTGTTTTCAAAGTCAAATTTATGAAAAATTGAGTTGTATACTCTTGCAATCTTGGGGGTTTTTAATATGCACTTTTTTTTTTTTTTTTNTGGGGGTTTTTAATATGCCCTTTTTTTTTTTTTTTTTTTTGCTTTGGTACTGGAATATTGAGGAAAAAACCCAAAAGGCCATTGAATACTTGTGACCATTAAGATTTGATTTCTCATTTTATAATGTTTTAAAGAGCAGTAGATGTTCTAGAATTTAATTAGGTACAAGTAGGATGATTAATAAAAAAAGTTGCCTTCATTTTGATTAGTCTAGAAAAGTGATGTTATTCAGTAATTAGTTCTGTTAGGATTGTAAAAGTTTTAATGTTATTATGATGATGTATTGTTGAATGTATTTTTATTTAAATTTTATTTTCTTATCAAGACATTAAAATGTTTTGTAACATTGCTTGAGAATAACTCAGAAATAAATTACAACAAACCTGAGATAAGCTGTGTGTTTACTGTGAGCCCTGGCTGTTTAAAATGTTAGCATTTAGCTGAATGAGTGGGGGGTTACATACAGGACTTGGGTATAAAAAGAGAAACCTAATTGATGGTGGGGTCAGAACCCACCAGAATTACCCTGGGGGATCTGGCTTGGTCATCTACAGCATTGTTGCATTCTAAATGAGTGGCTGGGGAGAGAAGTGGTAGTTCATCATTTAGTGTAACAGCATGCAGAGAAGCCTTAGGAATTTGACAGTGTTTAAAAAGTTTGCAATGATTAGTCTGGTGTGTTGAAAGGTAGCTGGTACTGTGTTGTTAGGGTTAGGTGACTCATTTTTTTTCTTGTTACTGATTTGTGTTCCATTACCTGTGCTGTGTACCAGTACAGGCTGTAGAATTTGTCAGAACTATTTAAGCTATATTGGATATGAAAAAAATAGTGTTTACTTTTCTCAATCTGCTTTCTTTTCTTTATGTAATCTGGGCATTTTTTTTGCCACCCATTCTCCCCTCCTATGCTTATGACCATTTTTATAAGGCAGTTTTGTACAACCACATTTCAATGTCCTGAGGTGTTTTGTTTCCTTGTGCAGAGAACGGACCTGTTTTCCTTTGTTGCTGGCATGGAAGCTTCTGTTAAGTTAGTTACAGTGCAAACCTTCTGGCCATTTTGGAATTAATTTTGATTAGTCTGAGGTAAGATGTATTAAGGCTCAGTATGAGTGGTCACTACATTCATTTGCAGAGATTAGAAAGCAGAGGAATATTAATACAGAATTGGAAGTACAGGAGGAATTTTTTTTTTGTGAACACTAAAAAAAAGAATTGTATGTGTTCTTTTCTCTGCTAATATGCTGCCTTTTCTAACCATTCCACTAACCTGAGTTTTCTCTAACCTGTGACATGAAAAGGGCATTCCCATTTCAGATCTGTAGATGTGTCACTCAAGGACGTGGTTTAGTGGTAGACTGGGCAGTGTTAACAGTTGAGCTTGATGATCTTAAAGGTCTTTTCTAATCTAAATGATTCCACTAATAAATACATGATAAATGCCTTACAAGACATTATCTTTAATTCCTGGCCATCTTTATGTATTTTAAATTACAAGGTTTGCGACATTTACTCACATAAGGACAGATTCAGTATTGTGTTTAAAAGAGCATGCACATGAAATCAAAAACAGGCCAATAAGATCCCAGTAACAAGCAACTTCCTGTGGAATGGACAAATGCTTGCAATTTACTTAAAGTTCTTACAAATACTTACAGAAGCATATTTAACTAAGGGTTAGATGATTTATGCACATTAAATAAACCAGAAATTCTTTAATAGCAGTAAGGAGAGTATATCAGTGTTACTGTGTCCAGCTGTGATGAGACTGCTGCTGAAATACTTTGTGTATTCCTGAGATTCATCATAATAAACAACTGTTAAAAAAATTATTTTTGGAGTTAAGAGTAGAAGTAAGAATTGGGAATACAGATTGTAATTCAGCTAAATTACTTAGAAAGGCACTTTGTGTACCTAAATCAGGGACAAAGAAGTTGATAATTGATTGATTTCCAATCAGAATAAGATTTAAAAAGATCCAGTGGCTACAGTGTTCAGGAAATGCATATGCTTTGTAAGAATGTAATGAGGTACAGAAATTAGGAATTTTAGTTAGGTATTCATGGTAAGAATATTTACCTTGCTGAAATGCTTTTAAAATATTCTTTATGTTAATAAAGGTGTATGGAAAATAACAAAATTAATCTGTGTATAAATCTTGCTTAATACAATTTTCCATAGAATTGTATGATTAAGTTTTAAGTGTTTGAGTTCATCATTATTTTAGCATAATTACTGTTGCAAATGCTGTGGCAGTTGTATGAAGTCTAGTTAACAATTTCACCAAAAAGAGGATGTAAATCATAATACTTATTTTAGAAACTTTATGGATTTTTGAACCACATCAAACAATTTAGTTTGCTTTAAGGGGCTGTGATTTTGTTTCCCACTTTCATCTTTCATTTTTGGTCATTCTTCATACACAGGGAAAAAAAGCTGAGAGAATCATAGAACAGCCACAGGAAACCTACTGTGTGACTTAAATTCAAGACATACAGGCGAAAACCTCTTACCTGGTCCCTCTGATTTCTCAAAAGATCCGAGATATCCCGTGCTTTGTGGTGGCAAACTCCAGTGTGTCAGGGAGCAGGGAGAGGCTGCTGTGTCTATCTTGAGCAGCAGAAGGCTCCAAAGGCAGGCAGCCCCCATTCCAGCAGCACTTCCCCCCCGGAGCAGCGCACAGGCACCGCTCCCGAGGGCTATTTCAGCAGCTGCCTCGGAGCTCAGGCTGGAGCTCCCGGGGTTTAGCTCAGCCCTCGCTCTTCTGCTCACTGTGACACTGTTGCTGCAGGAGACAGAAACAAGCCTTCATCCCCTGGCAAAAAAGCAGGGAACAGAGAAAAAAATTTAAGAAAGAAACTCCCCTTGAAGAATCAAGTGATCTACAGTAATGCTCAGACCTGACAATTAGTTGCATCTTTCATCCACAGACCTTTAAAGTACTTCATGAAAGAAAGGGAAGTATCTACAATTTGGTCTCTTCATTCTGTGCTGGGGGATGGCAAGACACTATGCTTTGTATAGCAATGCAAACTTAAAAAGTCCAAGAGGAAGGAGTATTTCCCTGTAGCCTCTGTAGTGAAAATGTATTTAAAAGGTGCCAGATGGAGGCAAAATGCTTTGTCTGATATTTGGACATTTTCAGTATCTCAAGCCGTGAACTGACACAACCCAGAGTGCAAGATGCAGTATAAGCCAAGATGTTTTCACAAGTATTTGTTTATTGAGACTTCCCATAGTCTCAAGCTACACCAGGGCAAGTTTAGCTTGGACATCAGGAGGAATTTCTTCACAGAAAGGGTGATTAAACAATGGAATGGGCTGCTCAGGGAGGAGGTGGAGTCACTGTCCATGGAGGTGTTCAAGGAAAGACTGGATGTGGCACTCAGTGCTGGGGTCTGGTTGACAAGGTGGTATTGGGTCATAGGTTGAACTCAATCTCAGAGATCTTTTCTAACCTAATTGATTCTGTGATATTATAATGATGCAATGATGATAGCTTATAAATTGTCTCACAAGTTGTATTTAGTTCTGTACCTTTCCCTGTCTCAGCTTTGCTTCTAGTCTTGCTGTTTTACTGTAGTATAAATTAGACCAAACGTGTTGCAGATTACCTGATTGGTTTTACAAGCGTCTTAAAATTGAAACTGAAATAATCCTACGTATGACATCTTAAATAAATCATCAAGCTGTGCAAATGGAAAAACAGAAACACAAAACAAACAGTGATTTCTGCGACAACCAAAAGAATTCATCTAGCTTCCTCCTGAGTAGTTCATTCAGATTCTAGTTGAGTTTTTCCATTCTGTCACGCTGTGGCATTTACACGCATTTGTTTATTGTTTTTTTATATATATACACATACTTGAATTTTAAATGCATGTTTTTTGGCACTACTTTGGCCAAAATCTAAAAACAGAAAGGTAGGTCAAAGTAAAAAATGTGTTGTGACATGGTACTCAGGATATAATGTCTGCAAGTGTGAATGATGAGAAGATAAAGTTCACATGTGCAACACTTTCCAGTAGTTTGAATATGTCAGTAAAGGGAGTTTCTATAGGCAAGTTCTGTGGCTTCTCTTTCTAGTATTTCTATTTTTTGTTTGGGGTTTTTTGTTTGGTTTTTTTTGAGGAGGGGAAGTGTGGTGTGGATTGGAGGGCAGGATTTGCTAACAGTGGCTTATGAGGTCTATCCTGATACTAGGCAGGATCCAAATATCAGTGAGATGTTAAAAACAGTAAGACAAACTGCTACCTCACAAATTTAGAGGAAGTGTCAATATTTCAAAATAGGTGGGGCCTGTGCCCCCACACAACAACAGAACAACATAATTTAATTTGCAGTTTTCAATTCAGAATGGAGTTGAACATTGTTGAACAGCTAACTGCAGTTAAAATAGGCAAAGTTTTATCTTCACAGGTTTTCTAAAGTAAAGAATGGAATGTGAGATAGCCATCTAACCTGAAAATCAGCACTGTTCAGAGGTAATAGCTGAGTTTTACTCCAGAGTAAAGCAATTAGCAAACCAAAACATAGTATAGAATTTCATAATGCAGTTGGGGGGGGTCTTTATGTCTTTGGCTTTTAATTTCTGCTGCAGAAGGGGAGATGGATGAGCCACGGTGTTGTGTGAAGAATGGAGAAGTTCCAAGTGTTTAGACTTGATTGAAGCAGCTCAGCAAAATCAGGATCTCTTTAGTCTCTTGTGACACAGGGTTTTCCCATTAAAGCAGAGAGGTTCCTGTGCAGAAGTCATTAAGTAATTTTTTTTAATAACTTCTGTAAGGATTTCCCTTCTGTGTATGACACATCATACATGTTCATTTGTTTCACTTGAAGAGTAAAGCACAATGCATTTAAGAATGTGAATTACTGGCATTTCTGTGTCTTTGAGCTCATTCCTGGACTTTTATGAAGTTCATGCCATATCACATACATATATAGGAATATTGGGATCCCGTTGCTACTCTGTCCAGCAATGTATTTCTGTGATTTCTTCACTCCAGTCTCCCATCCAGCAAGATCCTCCAGTGTAAAAGCATTATGTTTATTCCACAAATACATTATGTTTTCCTAATTCCTCTTGTGATGTCCTTTTTATTTCTGCATGCTTCTGTTTCACAGAAACTGTACCTATCAGCATTGGAGTGTTTTCCACTTTGTCAAACGCATCAGGCAGCTTCAGTAAACCCTTCAGAGCTACGACAGGTGGGTCTGTCACAGGTACTGATGTGCTGATACAGCACTGTTCCCTGTGCTGTCCTCCTCTCTTGCAGCCCCACTGTTGCCAAGTCTTGGCCCTAACTGGCCAGTAATAGTCCCATTTGGCATGTTCTTATTGGGAAAGAGGCACAGAGAGACATAGATAACGTAGAGTTTAAAAAATAGTTTTGGCAGAGAACTATGCTTAAATTATTTTCTTTGGCAGATAAATTGACACAGTCCTCAAGTGTTTTGATGTATGTTAATCTATTGACAGAACAGTTTGTGGGATAACACAGTCCAGCACATGCAGCAGTTGACCAAGATAAACATGTACTTTCATAACTGTTCATTGCATTATCATAAAACTGACATTTTTGTAAAAGCTTTGTTTTTAATAAAAATAATTTTCAATTCTATGTTTTGGTGTAAACAAACTGGAAAAAGAAAACAACAGAAATCTCAAAAAGTTGTAAGCAGAAAGAAGAAAAAAAAAAGGGGAACAAAATCAGGCTATTTCCAGACATCTCCATTCTTAAAGGATTTGTGAAAATCTATGCAAGGCATTGTATATCCTTTCAAACCATTGTCTGTGCAATGTTCAGAATTCCGAAAGGTGTATAGATAATGAAAATGTTCTTACAAGGCAATCTGTATATTCATTTGAAATAGGAGTAAGAGTAGGAAAAGAACACTTAGGGCAGTTATGTAAGTTGGGTGTCAAACACTTGGAGCTTTGAATGAATATTTTTTACATGGAGACAATTAGAATTGATGAATTACACTGCATCATTACTGTGACATCATTATAGAAATTTTATTATAGATTGTGTAATATAAAGCAATATCTCAAATTTGGATACCTACTATTATGAACATTGCATTCAGAGCTGACAAGTTCTTTTTTTCCCATTCTGTAGCACACAATTGGCTTTAATTCTAGCTGAACAATCAGTTGATGGGCTGAAAAGAACTTGGTTTGGGTTCTCATATTTAGATACTCAATTTAGAATGTTTTCAGGGAATGAGATGAGCAAATACCCAATCTGAAATAATGTGGTTTTTATTTACAGTTAAAACCAGTGACAATGTACATAGGGAAAGCCCTCTGAAAGAGCTGCCTTGGTTTGTGCCACTCTCCCATGTGTGACCTCCTTAATGTCATGTGTGGCTGCAGGGGACAGATGAATTTTTGACTGCCAGAACTATTTCTCAAAAACGGCTTGCAATTTTTCTTATACAGTTCTTTAGGTGATAAAATAGCAAGAAAATAATTTTTAGGTGGGAAGCTATTACTTTCTTTCTCTAAGGCAGTATGGACAGAGCCAAAGGTGCCTGTATCATATTTGCTCTACTTTCACTGCTAATCTAAGTGGGGTTTATACTTGAATTTGCATCATGTACAGCACATGTGTGACAGTTTGACAGCACTCAAACACAATTATCATCTCTGTCATAGTTTGCTCTTAGAACTGAAGAATTGCATCAGTTAGAGATACAAGGCAAATTGTGTAAAAACCCCAAAACTCCAGGCTTTGTTGTTTTTTTGGGTTTTTTTTTTTTATCTCTATTTAGAGGTAGTTGACATTTTATATAGCAGAAATTAAATGTAGTTAAATCTCAGACTTTTTTTTTTTAAACTTTAGGAACAGATACATTCAAATTTTAAAAATCCATGCAAAGGGCATAAACCCACAATATATTATGAAAGGAAAAGGGAGTATACATTTTCTTCTCAAGCTTTCGCAAAAAGCAATTTTTAATTTAAAACGTTCTGAATTACATTTGGTCCCAGTAATTCAAATTCAAAAGTGTCGTGATGGTTTAAAAAATGGAAATTAATTATGANGGACGAGCCCGGCGCCCCCCACTCGCTGCCGGGCTCCGCGGGCTCCAAGGCGGGCGCCCCCGACAAGATGTTCTCGCTGAAGAAGTGGAACGCGGTGGCCATGTGGANTATATAGCAGAAATTAAATGTAGTTAAATCTCAGACTTTTTTTTTTTAAACTTTAGGAACAGATACATTCAAATTTTAAAAATCCATGCAAAGGGCATAAACCCACAATATATTATGAAAGGAAAAGGGAGTATACATTTTCTTCTCAAGCTTTCGCAAAAAGCAATTTTTAATTTAAAACGTTCTGAATTACATTTGGTCCCAGTAATTCAAATTCAAAAGTGTCGTGATGGTTTAAAAAATGGAAATTAATTATGAGTTAAAAGAGTGGAGTTGGCAAAGGTAATTGAACAGTATGAACTAAAAGAAGTGTGAATCAGTCAAGCTAAACGATCTTTTTCACATGTTGTTTAATAGTGTTCAAGGTGCTTCCGAATTGATAGTTGAGAAATGTAGAAACATAATATCTTTAAGATCAATTTTTTTTTTTTTTTTACTTTATTACCAAGATGACCAAAGTACACACCACTGCTGAAGTGGGTGGCTTTTTCTGTTAGCAGTCTAAGGAAAGGTGTTAAATGGGAAGATTGGGTTGTCTGCCCGTAATCAGGGCAGTCCAGACCCTTGGTAAAGTAGTGATTGATTCACGCACACTACAAGTGCTCGTAATACTCTGCGTACGAGGAGAACACCCTTCCTGAGCGGTGCCAACCGGGCAGCTGCTGGGCGTCCTGCTGGAGCACAGCACGCGCTCCATGCCCCGGGCCCGCGCTCGCTCTCGCCCCGGGGCCCCCTCCCGCTCCCCGCGCCGCGGGCGNGGAGGGCCCCGCGGGGGCCGGGCCGCTGCGCTCCAGGGGCCACACGCGGCCCCGTCGGACAGCGCCTGCCCCCTGCCCGGCCGGGCCGCGCTCGCTGCGCCGCCCCCGCCGCACGCAGGGCCTGGGCCCCGCCGGACTGTTCGGTGACCGTCCCCGTCCCGTGCAGTGCTGCCTTCGCCTTGAGGGCTGGTGCTCGTCTGTGGGCAAACCCCGCGAGCACTGACTTAGAGCCGAGATGAACCCAGTGCCGCATGTGTGGGGCTGCTGTTTGTGTGGTGGTTTTTTTTAAGGGTTTTTTGTTCGGGACTTTTTTTTACGAAGCTGTTAGGGATGTACATATAAATTCATTTTTCAAATCTGTTAATCCAGGGCATCTGACACTACTTCACAAGCGTGATTACTGGTGCAGTTTAACACACATAAATGTACTGAGAAATGGTTTTGAAATCCAGAGACTGTTTGAAAGCACCTTCATTGTTGAAGGATATTACTGTTTTCTGACATCTTTTGATATTTATCTTGATTCTTCGAAAACTGTTTAAATTCTTTCTTTATTGTGTATGCATATCCAATTTTTACTATTGGGCTGAATCATCCTAGATATAACTGTTCTCTCAGTTGGGCTTGCAACACTTTGGCAGGACAAATGACACAAGATTCCCTCCAGAGCACCTTGGTTTTGTAGGGCCAGGAACCATGATACTGAAAATGAAGTCAGGATTTGGTTTAACAGAAATGAGACAAAATATGCAATGCTGTCATTTCTCGTAAACGCTTTTACTGAGAACCTGCTATGGAACAGAGGAGGCAAGAAGGTGTACTAGAGGAAAAAAGATGCAGTGCAAACTTAAGTGGTGGGAGATTGATCTTTTACATAAGCATGTTTTGAAGATTACTTGCTTTTATATGGTAAACAGAGGCCATTCTGGAAATACAAAATTGGCTTCATTTGCCATGTAAGCCATATTTTCAAAAATGTATTTATCCCCGTTGTAGCTAGCCTGTTACAGGACGCTACAAAAAAAAAAAAGTCTTACATTAACAAAATCTTACCCAGAGCTATTATAAAAGTTTAAAAAAAAGTATTTTTTTCCTAACTAGATCAAGGGAGTACTTTTAATCTGAAACTGTCAGGAAAATCTGGTAACCATTTTTTGAGAGCCACGTTGTTAGACTGTGAAACTTGATCATTACTGACTTCAGTTTAGCAATTTCATGTTGACCCTGCCAGAGCAGGTCTGGCTCCTGTAGTGCCACTGCATCTGCAGTAACCGTAGGTGGGTGGCAGTGCCAGACTTAGACTGACACTTGCTGAAAGTTAGTTTGTTTGACTTCTGCAAGGGAAGGAGGTGTTAGCTGGCTCCATTTTCTACTGATTTAACTTCTTGAACAAATGTGGTCTTAGATGCACAAGGGAAAGAGGCAAAAATGCAGGTGTTACTTGGGAAGCTCAGGATTGCAGCTGTACTGGCTTTGGTGTCCTTAGCCTTGCAGACTGACCCCCTTGGGGTTATGATGTTGCAGTGGGCGCAGCTTGCTTTGGGATGGTGGCAGTGATTTCTGTCCTCGGCTCTCTGTGCTGCGTCTCTGTCTGAAACTGCAACTCTAGGGCTCGACAGGACAGCTGATTTATTGTGACTCTTTCTGCTCTGACCCCAGATCAGTGGGCTCCCACACACCATGATACAAGTTGAAGCACTTCAGCTGAATCTTCCCAACACCTTGGCCCTTAACTGCTGTTGAAATATAAATTATAGGAACAGACAACAGGAAACTTTTGCTTTTATCTCAGTGGGGAAAGGGCAGCTGTTTTAAAGTTCTCTCCTCTTTGTTCTCTATTACCTGAGAAAAGGAGGAACATCTGGGCAGATCAATCTAAAATAGAAGTACTGGCCCTGTCTGGCAGAGACAGCAAAAATACTCCAATCTGAATTCCTGTAGCACATTATGGTTTTGTCTTCTGGGAGAACATGGTCCAACTAGTGACACGTAGGCCTGATCCAACCTGCAGACACTTGTTTAAACTAGTTCCTTTTCTTTGGAGGAGATGAAGATGTGTTTGCTCACATAACTATCGAACACTTTCTATTGTGCATGATTTGTGCACATGTGTTTGTGGCAGCCCATGTTGGGGCAAAGGAGAAGCAAAGGCATTTTTCCACTGTATTATGTGGCACAGTAGGAGGTCTGGAAGTTGTCACTCCTGTATCTTATTGAGTCCTGGACCTGCCATCCAATCCTAAAGCCACAGACTGGAGGGCATAAAGATGATAAACACTTTTAATTAGATGTTTTTCCATATTTATTAATATGTATTATCAAATGTACTACTATATTTGTATGTGTATGTGACTCCTGTGAAAATGAGATGCAGGTACTTGTTAAGGGAAGCCACTATAAAAAGTAATAGGTGGTGGGAGTTGTGGTGAGAGATGCACAGCCTAAAAAATCAAAATTGTGAATGACTTCCTTAAAAGGAGATGCTGACATCTGAAAAACAAAGTCCTGTAATTAGGGTTTGGCTTTGTGCTTGCTCTGGTCTTAATATGCCTAAGTGCCTTGGCACAAATCTGTGGGCTTTTATATCTACAAAATGGAGAAGACTTTTTTTTCAGCAAAAGTTATGAAAATACCAAAGCAATGGAAAATAAACAAAACATGCTGTAGAGTTCAGAGTCCTTCTGATCTCTTTCAGATATATATTTCATTGTCATTTGCATAGTTTTAGAATTTAGGAGGACTATTGAATGTTTAAGGGCCAAACTAGACATCAAAACTTGAGCTTTTTACCTCTGTAAATTTGTTCTAGTTTATATTTTCTTCCTACAAACCTATTCTTAAGATGGAATCCTGAGAATCAAATTGAGTCTTGTTCTTGTTTACTTTTAGATGCCTGTCTTAGATGTCAAGCTGAAAACAAACAAGAAGATTGTGTTGGTATGTAGTGACTTCATTCGCTTGTTTTTCAATTGAAGCTTCTCTCAGTATGGTGCATTTTAAAGTTTGAAGGGAATACTGCTTTTATTAATGCTCAAAAGTAAACTGGTGTTTCGTTCTACATTGTATCATCTTTTTACATTAGTAATACTTTATGCTTTATTTTTGAGCACTAATAAAATCAGTTTTCATGTCAGCTGTGCTGTAAAACAAAACAGCTTCCTATTTTCTGTCAACACGTACACAACTAAGAGGTTTAAGTTTCTTTCACCATGAGTATATTCGAGATCATAATGTACATTTTTGAAGTGGGTAGGAAAAAGCAACTTTTTCTTCAGAGGTGCATGCCAGAAAACACAATGGTAGTACAAATAAAAATCCTCTATTCTGAAATAAATGTGTGTCTGAGTTAGAAAGTGGTATTTTTCCCACTCTTAGTTCAGAGATAATGGAGGCAGTGGCTTGGTTGTTCACTTTTCGTTTTCAAAAGTGGAATCACTTCAGTTTAAACATAGTCATACTTTCAGTGCCAATGTATGCAAAAGAAAGTCTTAATTCAGACTGTTTAAATTTGAAATAGTTAAAACTATCTCAAAGAGTTTGCTTTAAACCTTCAAGATAGCTTTTAAAGCAGTGGTAAACCTTTCCACGCTGTTGAGCTTTGTGTTTTCAAGTATCTTGTCTCAATTCACGGAGGGGTTTTGATGATTGTTTTAATGGGAATGGGGTTTTCCTCTTCTAGATATCTTACTTGGCTTGCTAAGTGTCCTATTTAAGATAGAGAGGAAAAAGTATAATTTACAGCACTCCTTTGATTGGTACCCTTGTACTCCTGTGAGGAAAATGTGAGCTAATAAGAAAAAAAAGCAATGTAACTACGGTTTTGAATATTTTTCGGGAGTAAATGGATAACAGATAACACTTTTTGTAGCGTTGAAACAACTGTAGCCTGTGAATAGCTTCTAGTCTAAAGTCCCATTTTAAGACTATATACTGTGTCATGTGTGCCTCCTTGATATCATACATTTCAGTTCAAACAGTGCATTTCATATGAGAATTGGGTGATATGCTCTTGTGTGATAGTGAGTCAGTAGTGCATTGGCTTTATTTTGGTACTGGGAAAGATAAAGGGAAGAACTTAAATAGTTGCACTTATTTCCTGGGCAGAACTGCTAAATGTGTTTAGACAGTCACAAAACACTGTCACTTTATACAAGAAGGTGAGAATATTTGCATGTCTTTTTTTTAATATTTGTAAATAAGTAAAAGGCTTGATGATGGAACTGACTATTGTCAGGATGGTCATATTAATCCAATCTCAGTGGATAAATCAGTGATGACCTGTTTTGTCTCTAAAGTTCCCAGTGGTTATAATTATTTGAGAGTGATAGTTTGAACCTTGCTGTAGGTGTTGATTGAACAGCTGAGTGTGACTGGAACATGTTCTTTCTTCTCTTTCAGTGGTTTGGGGAGAATGCAATCATTCCTTCCACAATTGCTGCATGTCCTTGTGGGTGAAACAGAATAATCGCTGTCCCCTCTGCCAGCAGGACTGGGTAGTCCAGAGAATAGGCAAATAAAAACTGGAAGGGTTTCTTTCTGTTGCTCTTGTTGGAATGGTGTGTGTGTTATGCCCTATGCCCATGCAGAACGGAATGTGTCAATCAGGACATGACTCACTTGGTTTATCTGCTCCAAGGCCAGAGTGGGTTTGGTGCAGGCTCCTGGCTGCACAAGGTGCAGTCCACGGTCAGTCAGGCTCACTGCAGGGGTTCCACAATGAAACAAGAGACCCTGCATCAACAAATGTATCTGCTATGATTAAAGTGTTACCTGTATCAGAGCACAGAAACCCGGTGGTGCAGGTTATACCCTAAACACAGATCACTTAATCTTTGACAAAGGAAATAAATTGAAAGGGTCACCTTACCTGGTCTGATACACTGCATAGTTTACTGGCAGGATAAAGTAATTCCTAAGTAATATTGTATGCAAAAACACAGTCGCTGTGTTTTTTAAGAAACTATTCTGGGTTTTAATCTAAAATGAACAGTGTGTAAAACGTTCGCTATGTGCTTTTTCCATCACACTGTATTAAAAATTTCTAATTTAGTTTTTCTTTATGACTTTTGTTTTGTTGTATCTTTAAGTGTGTTGCTCTATTATATTCTATACATGATTTCTACAACCATAAAATTAAAATTTAACCATGTTAATAATTTTTTAATTTATATTTCTATTAGTGATCATGGAGACATGTATTTTTATTCGAAAGGTTTTTTCATACTAAGACATGTATTTGATAATCAGTTAATTAGCAGTGTAGACAATCTTGCTGGTTAGCTGATTAATATAGGAAGCAAACAAAAGTGATAATTTAAATAACCCAAAGAAAGGAGACACTAATTAAATCTAAGGAAAAATGGTAAATTGTGATTTCATGAAAATTCAGTTAATAGAAATTTCTTTTTTATCATTTTATTGGTCATAATATTTTGGAAGCATTTTTTCCTTTTTGTGGAAATCCTGAATATATCATCTTTGAATTTTTTCTTATAGATATTTAAATGCTTGCCTCTAACTTTGTCTTTTCCCTAATATCCAAATTACTATGAATCTGAACATATGCTGCGGGATTTTTAAAATATATGTAATGGAGAGGAAGAACTATTGCTTTAAATCTGTAACAAATTCAGGCTTAATAAAATGGTTAATCAACATGGGTGCAATTGAAGCAATATAATATTAAATTTTTAATTCAAAATTATAATCTTTAATGTGTTTCTCAGCAGATGTATTTCTATCTAAGTACATTTAAAGAGGTTTATCTTCACTGTATAAAGTAGTTCCAATCTTTGTGTCATCAAGCATATTGCAGAGTTTACTGTGGTTTTGTTTAATATTGTAATCTTGTTTTTAAGATGTTTTGATTTTTTTTAAATGTAGCTTTTGTTTAATTACACACTGAGATAAAAAATCCTGAGTCACTGTTACACTGTATCACATCAGTCGTTATTATGCCAGATGATGTCTGTCTTAAAACTGAAAACAAATGTAAAATATGTTAACAGTAGTAATGAAGTGCCTATAGCATTTACATTGTTGTGGAGTATTTCTGTTTGTGTAAAAGTATTCCCAAAATTTTTGCAAAAAAAAAAAAATCTGAGTGGATGTGGAAATAAATTTTAGCTGTCACAGTCAAACTGTATCTTACCTACCACCCATTTTCTCTGTCCAAATTTGGTCCCAGGTTCCATCCTGTGACCTCTGGTAATGCCATCTCGTCCCATCTGAAGATTTACTTCATTTTTCTTTGGTTTATAGGTGAATATGGAAAGTACCAAACCCTGCTTTTAGCTCATGTCATGTGCATGGCAAGAGTAGCTGAGAGTTACAGTTGTGGAAAAGTTTTTCCAAAGTGTCAGCTCAAAGGGGTGTTGACACAAATGCGGTATTAGGAAAGTTTATGTTGAAGTCAAAGCAGCTGATATTTGTGTGTATCTCTTTGCATATTTTAAGTATCTTGACCAGTAATTGAGGTTCATCTAGAACATAAGGTAATGGATTTTAAGACCTGCATATTTTCTCTGTTATTTAGAGATTAGTTTAAATCCCAGTCTTTCTATGAGCTTTGCACCAGAGAACTTTTCCAAATCATACCCTGATAGGCCATTAGCATGGTTGTTAGTACATCCCAATTTTCAGTTCTGTAATTGTTCACCTCTTGTACATGCAAAATAAATCATTTTTGCTTCTCACCCAAACGTAGTGTTTTACGAACAGGTAACACTGTCTTAAATAGCCATTATCAACTAATAGATTAATGCTGATCTACTTTTCTCCATATAAATAATAAATGCTGGGCAGACTTGGATAAGTCAGCAAGCAAATCTCAGAAGTGACTGGAGCAATGAGTATGTGTTGAATGATCATATTGTTTGATTTTGCTTTTCATGAAGTTATGTTCTTCTAGAGAAAGTTTATATGACATAGAAACTAGGGAAGATTCTAATTAATGGAGTAGAATAGCCTTTGGAGCTGTAAATGTGTCTGTCTTATGCAGGTGCCATAAACTTTAGGTATTTTCTTGATTTGCTTGGGCATGAATATACCAATAGCTGGTGTAAGCTCTAGTTCAGCCTTAGGACCCCAGCTACCAGCCATTTGTCCTGCTGCTCTTTGAGCTGTGTTCAATATTCTGGCTAAACATAAAAAAGCCCCTACTGAATTTTAGGAAATAAAATGCTTTTTTTAAAAAAATCCCTGAAATTAAAGCTTTATTACCTCCTTTCATGCCTTTCTCTACCCAGGGTATTACAGCAATGTGTTGCTGTAGGCCTCATTTTCAGGACAGCCACAGCAGAATTCCCCATTTCTCCCTTTGGCTCTTTGCAGTGTTGCTCACGCTGTTGGCTGCTCTGCTGAGCCCTTTATGTAACCTTCTCCCGCGCTGTGCTTGCTCTCACCTGGCAGAACTGGCCAGGCTTTCAAGTCTCTGCCTTACAATTCCCCCTGTTCTCATGCACACATAGCAGTTTGCAATGGATGGCCCTCTCCATCACACCTAGAAAAACACACCTCCAAGGGAATTTTGTAGAGCATGAGTTTTAATGTCAGATGGATTCAATGTGGACAGGATTAAGCATGTAAAAACAAAATACTGCATGTTTGTAGAGTGGCAAAAAGCAGCCAAGAAGGGCTTAACACTTACTGTAGGGAGTCTGAAAGGTGCCTGTTACTACTCTTGATGTTTAGTTTTTATGATTCAGCTCTTCAGCTTGCTCTAAGATTGTGAAAAAAAAAGAAAAAAGAAACTTGACCTTGACCTCAAGAGTACAGCTTGACCCCAGTGTTACTTCTTTTCTTGTTCTCATAATACCTTCCTTATATTTAAGGAAAGTTTTAACAGCCAAATCACCTGACCCCACAGCAGAAGGGGGCTTAGCCTAGTGAGTGCCACACATAATTTTTGTTCTTTTGAAGGGAAAAAAATGCCTCCTGGTAGGCAGCCAGGAAGTGAAGTCAGGTGGAATTTGCCTTCACTTGATTATAATCAACTTTGTCCCTTTGTTGATGTCATCTCAACTATATGCTGTTGCCACCTTCTCATCCGACCACTTTCTGTCATAAAGCTCAGTAGGGAAAATAAACTGGGGCCAAAACAACATATGGAAGTGTCTTGGCAAGATTTGGCTGGTCATTTGAAGTGTTTCCTTTTTTTCTGTGGGTAGGAGATGAAGTCAGAGCTGTGTTGTTTCATGTATAAGGATCATTATTTTTAGACCAGCGGCAGTTCTTAGCCTCTGCATGTAATCTGCTCAGACAGAGCCACACAAGGCAGCAGGGTTTGCATGAACTGTCTGTGGGGCTCAGTCCCTGATGTTGAGTATAACTTGAGCTTTGGAGGTGTGAACGCTCAGAGCACTGAATTGTGTGGTAATTTAAAGCTCAACATCTCATGGTCATCTGTGTCAAGGTCTTGTAGGCATGGCAGATTTGTGATAAAAGCTTTTCATAAAAGCAGATCCCAAGGTATGCAGTTGTTTGCTGGCGTTTGGTGTCGACTGGGGGAGATCCGGGGCTGTCCTGCTGACTGTGGCCGAAGTGCCCCTGCATTGGAGAGTGCATGTATTGCAGACAGGAATCTCTGTATGCTCCCAGCAGCCAGGGAAGTGCATGTAGAGGGAATCTTGGTACATTTAAAGGTTATCAGGGCCCATTCTGAAAAACACCAGCTGAACCACGTGCATTTGGTGCTGCCAGTGGGAGGGTTTGCCTAGGATGTCGTCCCTCAGCTATACATAGCAAACTCAAAGCTCCTTACAGAGAAACCTCTTACCAGTCACTTTCCACAAATGGTGCCTATACCTAAAGGTACTTAGTGAAAATCCTTGAGAGGTATTTAATGCAAAAGCAGTTAGACTCGCTGGTGTTTTTCAGAAGCCCTCTGACACCGCTAGCAGGGAGAAGTGCAGGGCAGCTACAGCACAGCACTTGGGCCAGTTACTCGTTTTGTCTGAACCAGGCTCTGCCACCCCAGGGGCTTGCCAAGATGTGTGATATGGGGGGGCTCGACAACCTGATTGCCAACACTGCCTACCTCCAGGCAAGGAAGAGTGGAGATGGAGATGCCAAGGAAATGCAAAAGAGGCGTAAGAGCCTCTCACTGCCCAAGGTTGAGGAGTGCAAAGAGCACAGAGAGGCCATTGCTGCTGATTATGACAGCATCTGTGAACAGCAGCCCATTGGCAAGAAATTCTTCCGAGACTTTTTAGAGACAGTGCCAGAATATTTGGTAGGTAGAAATTTCCTGGATGAGATAGCAAGCTGGGAGTTGGCAGAGGACAATGTCAAGAACAGCACCATGGAGGATATTGTCACCAATTTTCTTAAGGAAGGCGGCAAAAACTATCTGTCTTTCATGAGCTCTGACTTGGTCAGCAAATGCCAAGCAGCTGCTGCAAAAGACTATGAGAACATCATGCAGCTGGCCAAGGAGGAAACCAAACTCTTCTTTAAAGACAAGCCCTTCAAGGACTTCCAGACCAGCCCCTTTTATGACAAATTTATCCAATGGAAAGTGTTTGAGAAGCAACCAGTAACTGAGAAATACTTCTCTGAGTTCCGAGTGCTGGGCAAAGGTGGCTTTGGAGAGGTAAGAGCTTGTACTTTTAAGATGTGAGTCATCACTCCCCTTTCAAGACCAGCAGGTGGATTTGCAAAGAGCAGTGGATTAAGCCATTGTATGAAGATTTGTAAAATGTGCTCCTTCAGATTGCCTATTTTCCAGAAATTAGACTGGGTTATTTATACTGTGATAGAGGCTCTTGTAGCTACTTTAATGTTTTTATATTCTGTATCTACGCTAGTAAAAAAGCAGGCTTCTTTACAAAAACTTGCATGAATGTTCATGTAGTTAACTATTAGTCTGCTCCTTGACATCATTTTAGCCTGTGCTATCTCACACGCTCCCAGATAATTCTTAGCTGCAGTTTAGGGAAAAACACACATCAGAATCTGTTCCCAAACTACAGTATGGAGGTTTTTGAGAGTCAAGAGAGTTTAACTGTATAGATGCAATCTGTATATGCTGCTTATTCTCATGGTTACAGATTTTTGTTCTTGTCCTTGTTTCTTTTATTTGCTAGGATACTAGTGGTATCCTCAAGAACTTTGCATCAGGGCCACCATTTACTACTGGTCCAGAATAGAACTGATTGTACACTTGTTTTTTCCTTGTTTTTTCTGCTAATATATTCTTCATAGAAATTGGCACTAACAGCTACTAATAGGCATCAGTGATTCCCCAGTTCCTGCCTGTTACTACCCTTGATATTCCAGTCTCTGTGTAAAATTTCTTCATTCCCTTTCCATGTGCATCTTCTCTAGGTTTGTGCCACCCAGGTCAAAAATACTGGCAAGATGTATGCCTGCAAGAAACTGGATAAGAAGAGGTTGAAAAAGAAAAGTGGCGAGAAGATGGCACTGCTGGAGAAAGAGATCCTAGAGAAGGTCAACAGCCCTTTCATAGTCACACTAGCTTACGCCTATGAGACCAAAACCCATCTCTGTCTTGTTATGAGCCTCATGAATGGAGGGGATCTGAAGTATCACATCTACAATGTGGGAGAAAGGGGTTTGGAAATGAAAAGGATCATCTTTTACTCAGCTCAGATCACTTGTGGGATTCTGCATCTCCATTCCATCAAAATTTTGTACCGGGATATGAAACCAGAGAATGTCCTCCTGGATGATAATGGGAATTGCAGACTGTCTGATCTTGGATTGGCAGTGCAAGTCAAAGAGGGAAAAAGCATTACTCAGAGGGTGAGTACTAATTCATTGAACGTGGGCAGTGGGAAGTGAAGCCATTCTGCTTCTAATGCCTTGTAAGTCCAAGACTTAATTCCCTAGAATTGATTCTTTGCTAAAGACTTAATGTAGTCATTTCATTCTAAGAGAGAGGTCGTAAGAAGATTTGGTTTATTAACTCTTTAGCTGCTGCATGTAGTAAAATAACTTCTTTTGCACAGAAACAGTAGAATCGACTTGTTTCTCTTAAGATAAGCTCTTGAACCAGTGACTTTAGAGAGGCAGATACCTTGTGCCTTATGGAATACTGCATAGTCAGGGATTTAACCAATTGTTTAATGAGCAGCAGTCAAAGATATGACTCCTTCTGTATTCCACTTTTGCTCCTAGGACAATACAATTTCTTACACATTACTCTTAAGTGATGCTACTGATTGCATTGCAGGTGTGCGTGGTGCTGCATAATAAGTAATTCCCAACCTTCCTTTCCCCCACAAATCAATTCCTGAAAAAGTTAGCAGACTTGATGGTTTGTAAATGTCCATGTCTGTCTGCATGTGTAAAGAAAAAGATGGTTGACCAACTGGTTTTTGTGTGAATTAGATTGTGCAGCACTTCAGCCGTGCCTGTGGTCATCCCAAACTAACCTGGATTTGTACTAATGTCAGGAGATTTACACAAGAAATATGTATTCAGCTAGCTTAACTATGAAAAAGACATATTTCTCTCAAGGTATCTGGAGCTTAAAGATGTGTATAATGAGAGAATGTGTCTGAAATACACTAAGTATATGAAGAAATGGAAGCAACATTATAAATTGGTCTAATTTCCCTATGTTAAACTCCCCAAGTTCACATTAGAAATTCAGAAGAGAGGACCTGCTAATGGCCTTTTACATCAGGTTTGAAGTGCACATCTTTTGATGTTGTTAAATTCAGTAATTTTGAAGGATCTTTTCTTTTCCTGGCAGTTTAAGAAGTTTTATTATGAGTGGTTTTAGTTCTTGCTGAAAGAAAATGTGGAAATTCCTGTATGTATGTATAGATAGTAAATAATTTTAAAATTAAACTGCGTGGTGTTTTGGATACAAAAGCTTCTGTGAAAGGCAGGTTTTCAGTAGAACTTACGTGAAATGAGAGTGTTGTTTTGTTTTTAAAGATAGCATTTTCATCAGTGAACCCAAAGCTATAAACCTTACTGTGCTTTGCAAGTTATAGAGGCATGCAGTTACTATGATTGGAACAAATAGTTTCGTCAAAGGGCAGTTTTTCTTACTTGTAAGTATGTGGGGTTTGACAGAAGGAAAAAACACCAAAATGAAAGAGTGTATTTAGCAACATGTAACCACTTCTGTTGGTGTTAGGGTGGAATCTCAAAGCAATACTGGACAAGGTGGTTGTTCCTCCTCACCTATGACAGCCATCAAGTTTTTAGTGACTTTTCCTTTGTTGTTTTTAGAAGCTCTATTCACCATTATATGGGTGCTTTTATTAGAGCAAAAACTGCAATGAGTAATGTACTACATGATTGTTTGTTATGTGATGTAAGGAATTTCTGTTAAAGGCAGTTTTATTCATACATTACATTGAAATAGGAGATGGAAGAAAATTATTATTTTTTCATTTTCTGTATCATAACTATAAATGAGTTAAATTAATAATAATTCCCATAGGTTTTTTTGCACCTCTGTAAAATAGTCATATTTGAAAGCTTCTAAAAAATGTTATATGAGATCTGGATAGTATTATTTATAGTACAGTCATACACAGGAAGACCAAAGAACACATTTGCAAAATTTACATTAAGCTTCACCATGTACTCCTGTAATAAAAGGAAAATGGTGCTGTTAAATTAATTTTTGTCTGCTAATCATAGTTACATTCTGACTTAAAATTATCTGAAAATTTACATCATAACGCACTTTTTGAGTATGACTGCCAAATTGTTAACCAAACCTGTACAAATCACTTTTTCTTTTTTAACCCAAAGGACTGTATGGCTCCAAGACAGGTTTATCAAATGAAATTTTATCAGTTGCACCATTTTGCAGACACAGTTTTATAAGAGCATTTTTATAAGCTAAAGCAGAACATATATTCCTTACAGGCCAAATCTGTATTGTACTGATATCTAAGTGCCTAATATCGTAAAGCTGTTTCTAGATTTTGGATGATGGTCTGAACTGACAATTTAAGGCTTACAATTTTCAGTCACTAGTTAAGGGATATTGCTACTGATCTATAGTATATAATATATGGATTTATCTGTGTATTCATTTCATTAGAGATTGCAAAAAATACAATATTTTGATGAATTTTGAAAGTTTTGTACACTCGCATAGTTGTACAAGCCATTAAAGATTAAATTTGTTCTGCTTTCAAAACATAAAAAAATTCCTGTCCTCTCGTGTATGAATAAATGCACATCACCCATACATCACCTGGAGGATCCATTAATCCCTTTTGTAAATCTTATTAGGTGATTAGGTTATCACATGGCACAAGTAATAAGCTTGTTAATGAGTTCCTGTTTTAGACATTTTCCAAGTTTTCATTGAGGATTTCTACAAAATTATAGCCTTTATGTACTGTTCATCAGCCAAAGTAACGTTCTTTGTGGGTAGAAAGGTTTTTCGAATTTTAGATGGATGACTTCAAGGTGGTCTTAATAAAAAATAGTGTGTGTTTATGCTTCAGAAAAAGCATTGTGCAACTGATGATTCAATAGTTATGTAATTGAAGAAGTAGCCTTGGTATCCTCTTAGTACTGCCATTACGTCTACTGCCTTTTGAAAAGCACTTGTGTGCTCCATACCAATTGCTCATAACTATTATAAATAAAAATACCCTGCTTTCAGAAATAGTGCTCCTTACAAAAATCTTGAAAGAGTTGGATACCTAGCCTTAGTTTTCTCCCTCTCTTTTCAATTGCTAAAGCAGCAAGGAGAAACATCCAGCTTTCTGTGTGAATGTATTTTAAACTTACACTGTAGTTGTAAGTAATCAATACAGTAATAATTACAAAATTTAGAAAACTTTAATTTCACTAAGTGTGCTGATTTGTCTTTGTGAAGTGCCAGCTGGTCCTAGAATGGAGAAATCACCCAAAAAAATTAAAATACACAAGTTTGAATAATAACAGTCTTGAAAATAAAAGTAGAAAACTGTTGAAAGCTACTTACAATGTCCTTTTCCTTCTTTAAACATACATGGATTATATGGGATCTTCTCATGATAGCTACATGCACCTGTGCACTCTGCCAAGAAATGTGTCTATGCACACTTAACTCAGTCAGAGCTCTTACTGACATCACTGGAAACAGAAACAAACTCTTAGTAGTAATAAAACTATTCAGGTCTTTAAATGTCATTATGACTTCCTACAGATGTGCCTGTTGCATCTGATCTGATGTGTTGGTCAGACCATGCAGGAACTAGTTTGTATCTTAAAATTATGACTTTTTAAATGTCATTATTTTCTCTGTCTTACACAATTGAAATAGACAACAAGGAGAAACTGAGAGCCTGCAAAGACAGCTTTTACACAGGCAAAGTGTTTTGTCTGCTTATGTACACACTAGATTGATTCTAGCACGAGGGGTTCTTTGCATATGACAGAAATGAGCTCCATCCCAAGTTTCCCCACTTGAACAGTTTGACATGTCATCTTTTTCTTGAAGTCTCTGCAACTTATTCTCCTACAAATCAACTTCCACTTGTATGTGAGTGAAGTGCTCCTGCCCTTATCCAAAAGAGTAATACTACTTAGTTTCCTGAGAATGGTTGTGAGAAAAGTCAGCATGTTCTTCTGTTTAGTATCTTCATATCCTCTGTGAATTTAAATATAGAGGAGTTAATTCCATTTTTCCAGAGGTTAGTGTGTATTTGCTGTTTATTTAGGGAAGAATTTTCTGCTCTTACTGGGTATGGCTTTTGTGAAAAGCAACTGTTGCATGTAAATTGTGAAGAACTTTTGTGCAGATGCATATGAGCCAGAGAGCTTAAATATTGACATAATAACTGTGAAAAATAACATAAACATATTTTTGTAGTATTTATAAAAGTGCATTCATATCTTCAGAGGTTTCAGGCTTCTTCGCAGTTTTCCTGTGCTATGTTTTATATATTTGAAGGACATAATAATATTTGTATAGGAAAAACATGTTTTGGTTAAAATCTTACTCAAAATGTCCTTTTGCCCTCCTGTATGTTTGTTTATTATAAGATTCTATTTCTTAGGAAAACACAAGGAAATCTATTTAGATGTTCCTGAAACTTGCAGTGTAATTTCAAGGCAGTTGAAAAGCAGGAGGAGGGTTTAGACTTGTGAAATAAAAAATAACTCAGCAAGCTATTCTACAGTTGACCTTTGTTCATTATCACATGGCATTCTTACTGGATAAGATTCTGTAAAAATTTCTTCCTTTGCACTTTGAAAAATGACAGCTCTTCATTTGCTCAGAATTAGAGGAACTTGCTGCTGTTTTGCTTATACATTTTGAAGTATGACATGTAAAACTGATGATGTTTTTTACTAGCAGAACTTTGTTCTTAAAAATGTTGATAATCACAGTTGTTATGAAGTGTGTCATCATGACAGGTGTTTCAGATTTTTTTAATCTCTGAAACATGTACTTTACAGAATGCAGCCTTACCCACAAAAGTCTGTGGGGCCAGTTGGGATCCATGTAAGGGTACTGAGGGAGCAGGCAGAAGTGTTGACCGAGTCATTTCCCATCATCGCTTTCCCAGCAGTCCAGGAAAACCAAGGAGGTCCCAGTTGGCTGAACGTTAGCACATGTGATGCCTATCCACACTAAGGGCTGGAAGGAGGAACCAGGAAACTACCAGCCTGTCAACCTGACCTTGGTACCAGAGAAGATCATGGAGTAGATCATCCTGAGTGTGGTCATGCAGCATATACAGGACAACCAGGGGATCAGGCCCAGCCAGCGTGGGTTTAGGAAAGGCAAGTCCTGCTTGACCAGCCTCATCTCCTTCTATGACATGGTCACCTGCTTTGTGGATGAGGAGATGGCTGTGGATGTGTCTGGACTGTAGTAAAGCCTGTGTCACTGTTTCCCACAGCATCTGCTGGAGAACCCAGCTGCTCATGGCTTGCACAGGCTCTCTCTTTGCTGGATAAAAACGGGCAGGATGGCTGAGCCCAGAGTGTGGCGGGGAGTGGAATTCCATCCAGCTGGCACCTGGTCACTGGTGGGGCTCCGCAGAGCTCAGTACTGGGGCCAGCCCTGTTTGATCAAGGGGATCAAACAAGGGGATCAAGTGCACTCTCAGTGAATTTGCAGGCAACACCAAATTGGCTGGGAATGTGGATCTGCTGGAGGGCAGGAAGGTTCTGCAGAGGGATCTGGACAGGCTGGATTGATGGGTTGATGGCAGTTCTACAAGGTTCAGTAAGGCAAAGCAGCAGTTTCTGCACTGGGTCACAACAATCCCCTCATACTACAGGCTTGGGGAAGAGTGGCTGGAAAGAGCGGCTTTTCCCAGTGGGAAAAGGAGGTTCTTGGTCAACAGCTGGCTGAACACAAGCCAGTGTGTGCCTAGGGGGGCAAGAAGGCCAATGGCATCCTGGCCTGTACCAGCAACAGTGTGGCCAGCAGGACCAGGGCAGTGGCCATTCCCCTGTACTCAGCACTGGTGAGGCTGCACCTTGAATCCTGTGTTCAGTTTTGGGCTTCTCACTGCAAGAAAGACATTGAGCTGCTGGAGTGTATCCAGAGAGAGGCAACGGAGCTGGGAAAGGTCGGGAGCACCACCCTGGTAAGGAGCAGCTGGGGGAACTGGAGAAAGGAGGCTCAGGGGTACCTCACCGTTTTCTACAACTCCCTGACAGGAGGCTGTAGCAAGGTGGGGGTTGGACTCTCCTCCCAAGTAACAAGTGATAGGACAAGAGGAAATGGCCTCAAGTTGTGCTAGGGGATGTTTAGATTGTATATTAAGGAAAGTTTCTTCCCCAGAAGGGCTGTCAAGCACTGGAACAGGCTGCCCAGGGAAGTGGTNAGATTCTATTTCTTAGGAAAACACAAGGAAATCTATTTAGATGTTCCTGAAACTTGCAGTGTAATTTCAAGGCAGTTGAAAAGCAGGAGGAGGGTTTAGACTTGTGAAATAAAAAATAACTCAGCAAGCTATTCTACAGTTGACCTTTGTTCATTATCACATGGCATTCTTACTGGATAAGATTCTGTAAAAATTTCTTCCTTTGCACTTTGAAAAATGACAGCTCTTCATTTGCTCAGAATTAGAGGAACTTGCTGCTGTTTTGCTTATACATTTTGAAGTATGACATGTAAAACTGATGATGTTTTTTACTAGCAGAACTTTGTTCTTAAAAATGTTGATAATCACAGTTGTTATGAAGTGTGTCATCATGACAGGTGTTTCAGATTTTTTTAATCTCTGAAACATGTACTTTACAGAATGCAGCCTTACCCACAAAAGTCTGTGGGGCCAGTTGGGATCCATGTAAGGGTACTGAGGGAGCAGGCAGAAGTGTTGACCGAGTCATTTCCCATCATCGCTTTCCCAGCAGTCCAGGAAAACCAAGGAGGTCCCAGTTGGCTGAACGTTAGCACATGTGATGCCTATCCACACTAAGGGCTGGAAGGAGGAACCAGGAAACTACCAGCCTGTCAACCTGACCTTGGTACCAGAGAAGATCATGGAGTAGATCATCCTGAGTGTGGTCATGCAGCATATACAGGACAACCAGGGGATCAGGCCCAGCCAGCGTGGGTTTAGGAAAGGCAAGTCCTGCTTGACCAGCCTCATCTCCTTCTATGACATGGTCACCTGCTTTGTGGATGAGGAGATGGCTGTGGATGTGTCTGGACTGTAGTAAAGCCTGTGTCACTGTTTCCCACAGCATCTGCTGGAGAACCCAGCTGCTCATGGCTTGCACAGGCTCTCTCTTTGCTGGATAAAAACGGGCAGGATGGCTGAGCCCAGAGTGTGGCGGGGAGTGGAATTCCATCCAGCTGGCACCTGGTCACTGGTGGGGCTCCGCAGAGCTCAGTACTGGGGCCAGCCCTGTTTGATCAAGGGGATCAAACAAGGGGATCAAGTGCACTCTCAGTGAATTTGCAGGCAACACCAAATTGGCTGGGAATGTGGATCTGCTGGAGGGCAGGAAGGTTCTGCAGAGGGATCTGGACAGGCTGGATTGATGGGTTGATGGCAGTTCTACAAGGTTCAGTAAGGCAAAGCAGCAGTTTCTGCACTGGGTCACAACAATCCCCTCATACTACAGGCTTGGGGAAGAGTGGCTGGAAAGAGCGGCTTTTCCCAGTGGGAAAAGGAGGTTCTTGGTCAACAGCTGGCTGAACACAAGCCAGTGTGTGCCTAGGTGGGCAAGAAGGCCAATGGCATCCTGGCCTGTACCAGCAACAGTGTGGCCAGCAGGACCAGGGCAGTGGCCATTCCCCTGTACTCAGCACTGGTGAGGCTGCACCTTGAATCCTGTGTTCAGTTTTGGGCTTCTCACTGCAAGAAAGACATTGAGCTGCTGGAGTGTATCCAGAGAGAGGCAACGGAGCTGGGAAAGGTCGGGAGCACCACCCTGGTAAGGAGCAGCTGGGGGAACTGGAGAAAGGAGGCTCAGGGGTACCTCACCGTTTTCTACAACTCCCTGACAGGAGGCTGTAGCAAGGTGGGGGTTGGACTCTCCTCCCAAGTAACAAGTGATAGGACAAGAGGAAATGGCCTCAAGTTGTGCTAGGGGATGTTTAGATTGTATATTAAGGAAAGTTTCTTCCCCAGAAGGGCTGTCAAGCACTGGAACAGGCTGCCCAGGGAAGTGGTGGAGTCACCATCCCTGGAGGTATTTAAAAGCCGTGTAGATGCGGGGCTTAAGGACATGGTTTAGCGGAGGGCTTGGCAATGCTGGATTAATGGTTGGGCTCAATGATCTTAGAATCTTTTCCAAACTAATTATATGAGTTCCATGATCATGAGAGTGAAGGAACAAAAATGATTTTGTGAGACTGTTCTGCCTCCTGCAGTTTTGAATATGGCAGAGAGGATACTGTAGTCATCTCAAATTAAGAGAATGCAATGTGTCCCATGAAATACTTTTCCTACACAGAATGTGCCATCCATTTTTTCTGTTAGGGAATGACATTGGAGCCCTTTATGATGTAGCATGAGGTCTCTGCATGACTTTTACCGTTGTTCCTCATCCAGCTTAATTTGACAGTTAATAAATGCTATAGGATTTTCTATAAAAATAGTGTACATTCTAGAATGATCCTGTGGGCAAATCATCTAGTGGGCCACACGTTGGCTCATCATAGACAAAGATGTTTTTATTTCATTGGATAAGAAATGCAACATTTGGCTGACACTGTAATTCTGTGAACATTTGATTTGACAGCTTTGACCAGAAGCAGTATTGCAGAAACAGTAAGCTGTGAGATAGTGAGGAAGGTAGTACTTCTGTTCTTACTGGACCACATGTGACATTCCACGTACTGTCATGAGTAGTTTCAGTTAACAGACATGCAATTACTTTTTTAGGAAGACAAAATAAAATTGTGGAATTACAGACACATGCAAGCTGTGAAAACTGGGGGCTTGGTTTTGCCCATTATTCAAGTTTAAAATCTGCTAGTGAAAGGTAGCAGGTGTGTGGTTCTTGAAACAGATATTAAACCAGAGTGTATTTAAGCTGCAGGACTCTCTTGCAAAAGGTCTTGTAGGCTCTATAAATTTATCTAAGTTCAGGGGGAGAGTGGACAATTGATGGAAAAAAGTTTTGTTGAGAGAAACCATTTCTGTCTCTGGAAGCCCTTAAACCGCAAATAGTTGGAGTCTAGGAAAGTGTAGAGAAGTCTCAATGTACACATCAGGCTCTTAGAGACTTTCTTATATATTCATTTGTTTGAATGTAATTCACAGACAGTAAACTGACCATAGGGGCCATTGGTGTGATGCAGCCAGTACCCATCTCCCTGGATTTACATTTTAAAGAATGGTACCTCAAACATTAGTCATAATCCTGAAAGATAAGGTGATGACATCCCGTGGATTTCAGTGATCAGCAGTAATTCTCCAGGCTTCATTGACATTTGCACTGCTTAACCTACAGTGGCTGTACCTGCACTGGAGGGCCCCTACCCTTCCCAGGGCACCCTGCAGTCCTGTCCTCTCAGTCACCATGTCACAGAACACAGGATTTCTCTTTGACATCCCCTTTCTGAGAAAGCAGTCTATGTGTGGTGCCACAATATGGTATTTTCATTCATTATGAAGAGCTTCATAAAATAAAGACAGAGCTAAGTAGATGGAGAGTTTTCTCCCTTATTAACACTGCTTATGGAATATTCTGTGGTTATTAAATAATGAAACCATTAATATCTCTGAAGCAGTATTATTTCTATATTATAGATGGGAAATGGTCAGGAGAAATTTGAAAGGAAATTAAAGAGAAAATCATGTTACAGGAATACTAGATAATCCTTATAATTCTTGAATTCTAATTGTGTGCTAATGAGTCTCCACCGAGTGTTCTGCTTGTCCTAAGTGCTCCATCCTGTAATGTCTGATTGCTTCCCTGTCTATGAATGCCTTCTGATGTCTTCTGATGACACTTCACTGAGGTGGGAGTTGTTAGCAGGTTCTGTCTCCAATAGGGATCTGAGTCAAAGATTTATGTGTGATCATGCAGGAAGAAAGCGGGGAGCTGCTTTAGAACACAAAGTTAAAATTGGTGCCCAGTTATTGGATTGTCCCTTCTCAAGCCCTTTATCCCTTTGACTTCCATACAGCGTGAATCTAAACTGAAATCATGGTGTAACTGTGTCTCTCTTCCCAAGGAGGAACACACAGGCAGCAGTCCCTACTGCACGGAGTGGCTTTCTCTTTTGTTGTGCAACTTCTTCTTCATTGCAATGATTACTGGTGGCCAAGCTTAAAAGAGTGAAAACCAATGCTGGATTCTTTTACTATTCCAGTTAGTGACTTTGAACCCAGAGGCAATTTTTTCTTTTTTTCTAATGTAGCAAAAATATGTTTTGTCCCTTCTATGCTTTTGCCTGTGTGGGCTTTTTTTAAAGCACATAACTTTCCCTATGAAAATTATCTTCTTATGTGAAAATCAAAAAAAGTTTGGTCTAGAATCTTACATAAGCCCGTGGGATTCAGTAGCTCCTAAGCTCCTATACCGTCTTTCTCATTATCTTCTCCCGCTACTCTGAGCAGTCCTCCTTGTGTTCTTCTGAAACAGTAGCCCAACAATTCACCATGGGCCATCCCATCAGACGGTCCCTCCCTCTGCTAAGCATTAACAATATGCCAGAATCCTTGTTCTGTGTGACTTTCCAGAGTGATTTTTGCCCTATTTAGATTTGATTTTATCTTCTTTTAAAAAAAATAGTTGCCTATTAATTGGGTCATCTGGTTTCTTGTAACTGTATGAACATGTGGTGAGAAAAAACTGTGGAGGAACTACAATTCTGTGTGACTCATTTAAATTACACTCTGTTCCTCCTCACAATGACTCTTGGGAGAAGGATTAAGATGGTGAAGTGAGTGACAGAGGCAGATCAGTGTTGTTCTCCACATCTAGGGCCTGTTAGCTTGTGTGCAGGGAAGAGATTTCTGTGGTCTGTTCCTGCATTCCTGCAGGGTCTATTAAGGCCATTGCTAAAGGAGTGGAGGAACAGCTGGACAAGAGAACAAAGCAGGCAGTGGCACCCCTTGGAGGAAGGAAGGACCGAGCCCCAGGAAACAGCTGATAGAGCTAAACTCAGCTTGTTTTTTTTCCTCTGTTCAACAGTTCTTGTGCCATGGCAAACAAAAGATAGACATTCTGATTTGCTTTACTGTTTGGTTTGTGATATCAATTGAGTTTGTTTTGCAGAGATCTGTGGGAAAAGGTAGCAAGATCTAAATCCTGTTTCTCCCCATTTGCCTGTTTCTGTGCTGCTGAAAGCTCCAGAGAGTTCTCTCTCCTTCTTGCCTGCACCTGCTAGAAGCTGGGGCAGGGGCGGTGTTGAAGGGGCTTTCCCTTGTCAGGACAGCAGTCAGAGGGATGTGTGAGCTGCTTGCACTGTGGGCCTCGTTCTGCTCCGAGCTCTGCTGTGCCAAGTGCCCCTTGACTGCACTGGGATCTGAGTGCACTTAGTGTTTCTCAGGATCACATCTTGAATTACTAAAAGATTATAATTATGTGACCTTTGAAAAATTTATGCAGGATCGCATTTCACAAAAGAAACATTTGTATACTTTTAGATGAGTCATTTCTACTATGCCCTGTCAAACCACACTCAAAGCAATAATTTCACTCAACAGAACTTCTTTGCTAATGTAGCCAAGGGCGGCATTTGGTCATTACATTTTAGAAGATTATTGAAAAATTGTCTTTTGGGTTATTCTCAAGATAGTGAAATAAAGGCAAAGTAGATCTGTGAACCCTTATCAAAAGCAAGTCAATTAAAATTTAATTGACTGAAATGTAATGACTATTTTTATAATTCAAGCAACTTATGCAAGTAAGCCATCCTGCTCATCATCACAAAAGACAATATTAGATGGAGAGCAAGCAAAAAATAGCTAGTGTTGTACTGACTACACTTCAAAAAGTTCTGTGCCTCCACAAAGGCATAAGATTTCTGTCTTCTGTAAAAAGTTGCGATAATATAACATTCTTTGTCTTCTTTGTGCTATTTTTATTTATTGTGTCCCATTAGATGCTTCCAGGTCAGTGAAGGCATAATATCATGTGTTTGTGTCTCTGTAAGATCACTTGATTAGTTAACACATATGTTCAAATGGTTCCTTGTCTTACCAGGAATTCTATAGGAAAGAAGAGAATAATGTGCTTCGTCTCAGTCAAAACCCAATGAACATCCTAGTAGTGTAGAGTTGACAACAAAGGAATTAACTTTGAGTGTGGGTTTTTTATTTTCTCTGTTTCCATTAAAAGAGTGAAATTTATCCATGTAAAGTAAGATCTAGTAAGAAAAAGTGGGTTTCAGTTAATATACAACTTCTGAATTTACTTATAAATTGTACTGAAAGAAAACATCTGCAAAATCATACAAACCGAGTGATATTTTGTATGATAGACATATCCGTATCCCGTACTTGGAGATATCCGTTCTGAGGCATGGTCAGATAATTCTAACTGAATTAAATATTCAATACCAGCCCATGGGAAATAGACCCCTTCTAAAAAATAATGCATTTATCTTTTGTGGTAGCTTTTAATTTTTTTCCTTTCTGTCCTTTTTTAAAATTTTTGCACTAGAGTATAATTTACAGTATACTTATTTACTCCAAGGCCTGCCAAGAGTAATTTACTTTAATTCACTTTTGCTTTGGGAATCAGTGGATAAATTTTCCACCCAGTACGTTATTTTTTGCTGCTCAAATCTCACTGCTAGTGAGAGTTGTACGGTTTAAAAACTCCCTTCACAAAGCTACTGTTTTACCTCCTTAGATAAACCTCCCCTGAGGTCGTTGAGGCTGCCTTTCCTGTTGCCGTAGGATCTCTTCTCCTGGAAAGATGATCTTATTTTTACATCTTGCTCTCCATAATGATTAGTGTAGGGATGTTAGGTATTACCTTCCCTCTAATGCTACCTACTCTCCAAAGATAGAATTAAATCTTCATTTGAAGGATCTATGTTCTTCCAGTTCCAGGTGCTGAATAATTCCTTTTTTATGTTCTCTAATACAGCAAATTCTAAAGGCTTTAGCATCTTTCTTCCCAAATGATTTTGCCAAAATTACACATATAGAGAAATAGGTGGAAAAGACTAAAATTTAAGCTCTTTTCTTCCTTTCTTCAAATTCCTGTTTTGATAAAGATAGAGATTTATGTATTTCTTCCCCCTTATTGTTTTTCTTCCCCTTTAAAAATCACTGTTGACTACTTGTGAAATGTGTTTGCTTCTGCTATAAAATTGTCATGTTTTAGTGGGTTTTGAGTCTCAGGGCTTATGAGATTAGGTTTAGATTCCTGCTTCTTAGCCTGTTCCTTCATTGTGAATAGAAGGAAAGCTTCAGGATTGGGAGAGATTTGTTTTTAGATTCAAGTTTGGATGAAATTCTATGAGAAAACCAGCTCTCATGAAATTCTGAAGTGAAATGGTTTGGCATATCAGAGGAATGATATGTTTCTAGACTTCCTCAGATGGAGTTGGATCAGCTCAGTAACAGCTCAAGATTTCAGTGCTACTAATTTAGAATGTTGAAGTTTAGTTCTTGTTTACATTTAAGCTCATCCACAGCCTGTCACTTCAGTCTGAAGGGAGGCTGCTGTTGGTCCATTCTGTTTTCTATTAAGCTGTGGTTGTGCCATCTTTTTGGTGTGTGATGATGGCCTTGCTTTCTCTGTTCTTGAGAAACACAAGCACCATATCAAAGCATGGTGTTCTTTCAGGTGGTGTGTCCTACTGCAGGGTATGTGGAAAATGCCCATGGAAGAGACTGAAGTTACTTGGTGACTACTTATTTTGAAAAAACAACTGTGGAAGAGAAAACACAAGCAGAAGGAAAGAGGCAGTCTGAAAGAAGCTGCCTTGAGACACATTTGTGACAGTGGATTTCTGACTTTTCCATGTCAGATGTATCCAGGTTCGGTATGATGATGCTAAGTCGCAGTAAAACAGTGTCTTATCAGAAAGACCATATTGTGCTGTCAGGGCACATTTTGATGATAATATGACTCAATAGTTTTTCAAGGCATTAGTGCCCCAGCTTCATCTCAGTAAAAATAAGAATGTTTATTGCTTCCCAGAAGGAGAAAAAAAAAAAGAAAAAAATATTCCAGAAACCTATTTAGAGCTGTGTTTACTAATCCACAGGGAGCTCTGTGTGCAAGCTTTTGTATCAAAATTTCTCTACTACTTTCAACCTCTCCTCTCCTTTCCAGGTTTCTCTGAGGCCAGATGGGGTCTGTGGTCCGTGTTTGAGCATTTTTCCCCTTCCCTGAATAGAGCAGTAATCATACTTAAAAATGTAATACTGTCAGGGTATCTCTCAATATTTTTACTTAGAGAAATCCAGTGTAAGCAGTACAAATTGCCTGTGGGATGATGTCAGCAGCTGCAGTGCCCATGCTGCTCCTCTGTACTTTTGTGGTTTTAGTGAGAGAGGCAACTGTTCACTTTTAACCTTTCCTTTTGCTTTCAACCTGACTCATATTTTTGTTCTTCTCATCTAATTTTTTGTTTTTTCAACCATATGAAGAATTTTGTTCTATATCCCTAAAAGTAAAAAACAAAACTACTAAGAGAGAAAATAAAGTAGATTTAATTTTCTGTCTGTTAGGCTTATGTTTTAATTGATGCTAAATGTTCCCTCTTGCACACATTGTTTACAGTAGAGTATATGTGATAATGTGCAGTGACACAAGCTAAAGTTTATGGGGAGACCTGACTTGGAAGTCTATGACTATGCCCAAATTTGCAAAAATCAGAGGGGTTACCCAACCCCATAAAATAAAATCCAGCTGTTGAGCTGCGCTTTTTATGAATACAATTTGTCCAAATGAGCTTAGCTTTAGTTACCTTTTTCTAACTGCTTTGCTTTGGAGTGAATCTCTGTCATCGATTTTGTGCTGATAGCAGTAATAATGACCATCTTGAGTAAGTTTTAGTAGGATTCTGCCCAAACACAGTTTTTTATTTTAAATTGTTATACTGGTAATACATCGGTCCCAATATTTAGAAAAGATATGAGAGGTTCAAGCAACTTCTGACATGGTTATCACTGTTAGGTGAATCTGGTAAATACATAAGATAGAGCATGCAGTGCGCCAGTAAACATGGGTTCAGCTGAGGAAATGCTGTTCCGATTGAAATCTCCCGTCCTCAGTCATGGTACAGTGCAGCAGAGAGTGCAGAGAGACGCTGGTCTCCTCACTTCCCTCCCAGGTGAATCAGCTCCCTGGGGACAGAGGCAGCAGAAGCTATTTCAAACACTGCAGCCTGTCCCCCAAGGGGAAAGTGGCAGGCCTGGGCGGGGAAGGAAGCAAGGAGATGGCCCTCTCAAAGAGTGGCCATTTCTTCTCTCAGAGAAGGGGCTATTAGTGCTGTAAATGGTCTTTATTCAGGCATATTTTTTTAGTCAGGAAATATGAACTTGTTCCTTCACCCAAATGTGTGTAATTTATGAATTATAGTTTTCATAGGTTTACTTTCTTACAGTGGTTTTTAAGAGTTTTTCTTGGCCCTTGGTGGTAGAACATTTATCCAGAAACCAAGAGGGAGGTGGCTGAGAACTTCCTCATTGCAGCTCAGCTACTGGCCTGATGAGAACTTTCTCACTGGCAGCAAGCAGACCCCTGTGTTGGACCAGTTATAACCATTGAACAGGGTGGGAATCAGTGATTGTTTTGCTTGATTTTTGTACTTTTTAAAATCTTTTCAAACTGATTGCTACTTGTGTTTACACAACACAACTACCAATATCTTCAGCAGAAAAAAAGAATAAAATGGGAGAAGAAAGCAAGCTAGCCATGAATTTGAAAATAAACCCTTTCTAGGTAGAAATTGCATAGACGTTTCACCCTGGAAAAGCATATTTAAGACAGTTTTCCTATGCGCTAAGATGTTTAAAGAGAGGTACAGTCCATGTGCTAAAAAAGTTATACCTCACGGTTTCTAGATTAAAAAAAGGTCAGAGTTTCTAGATACAAAATATATCAGTAGAGTATTTTGGAAGAATTATAGACTAGTCTGTTTAATTGTATGCATTTCATTACTGACATTGTATAGTAAATCTGTCTGTGTGTTTGCAATAGGCTGGGACAAATGGTTACATGGCTCCGGAAATCCTGAAGGAAGAGGACTACAGCTATCCCGTTGACTGGTTTGCTATGGGGTGTACTATTTATGAGATGGTTGCTGGGCGAACACCATTCAAGGATTACAAAGAAAAGGTCAGTAAGGATGAAGTTAGAAGAAGAACTCTGGAAGATGAGGTGAAATTTGAACATGCCAGCTTTACAGCAGAAGCGAAAGAGATTTGCCAGCTGTTTTTGGCTAAGAAAAAAGAGGACCGTTTAGGAAGCAGGTATGCCTTCTCAATCTCAGTACAATAGAGATTAAAGCTGCAGACAATATAGTTATTTTATTTATTTCACAAAATGGGTTAAATCTTCACTTTCTATAGAGTACTGAATTTCTTCTTTCACTTCTAGGAAGAAAGAGGTGGAAAGTTTTGACGATAATATGGAAATAAGGAGTGTTGTTGCAATAGTGTGATCATCTATCCTCACTCCAGATGACTCATAGGAGTTGCCTTCTTGTTATTTTCTGTGTTAGACTATATAATTTTGGGAGAAAGGGGCAACCCCTTTTTCTTACACATTCTTTCCTAAAGATAGAGGATATTCAAGTAGATACCTGCATCCCTGCTAGTGCAGACTGAATGCAGAATATTGGGCTGTATCGCTTACTGGAATGATGTGGGCAGAAATCCAAATCTGCAATGTGGATTCTCTTCCCTGCAGATATCTAATTTGCAAGGCTGCGTCATTGGCTTCTTACCAAGGAGACCTTAACCCCTCTGCTTTAATAAAATGTTGTAGAATTTCTGGTCATCCTGACTCATCCCACGGAGAAAAAGAATATTTGGCATAAATTCCTATAAAGCAGAACTTTTCTGGGCACTTCAGATGTGGCTTTGGGTTGATGAAGATTGGTGGATGTGTCCCTGACTTAGCAATTTCAAGGAACTGTTCAATAAGACGAGAATTGCAAAACTAAACCTTGTCATGTTTAACTTGTAATAGCTCTGATCCCTCTGATATGTGTGTGTGTATAAATAATTTAGTGCATTTCTAATAAGACAGATTGCAGATCTACATTTGCAATATAGACAAATTAAAGAAATATAACAAAAATTTTTAAAATTAATGGGAAACCAATAATACATATCTTTAGAATACACTGTGATTTGAATAATCTGTGAATACAAATATATGTATCAGGTGCTTTTCCAATCCAAAGGTGGAATAGACAAAGGATCTCATTGAAAATACATAGATAGTCTTCTAAATTTATATTTCATAACAACATGGAACAGTTTTTCAAAATGTTAGCCAAACATTTGTCTGAAATAATTAACTCTAATGAAAGATAATAGATCATTAATGCACATATTTTAGTACTCATATGCTGTTTAAGATACCCTTCCTCTGATGTGCCATACTTAGAGAAGGAAAACAATAGGATATATACCCTGAGCATGATACACAGTAAAAGCCTGCATGTACCTCTTAAACAGGGTGATACTATTGAGGACAGCTCATGCTTATGTAAAGATTAGCACTGTAATTCTATGAAGGGCAACAAGAGCTTGGGTTATTCACAGAAGTACCTGTTGCATAAGTTAAAGCTGCTCAAAGACAGCTTTATTTTGTACACCTGACCTTTTAAAACACTCCACTCTTCTATTGAAGATGCGATTTCACTAGCTAACTCAGGAAAGATGTAACCCCTCTTCTCCACTCTAGTTTTTTGGGATTGATATCTCACATCCCAAACCTGTAAAGTGATTTTTAAATTTTTTTAAATTGAAGAATACAAAATTGACCAACTTCATGTGAGTTCATTTGCTCTTCCTATTTAAGTTACATAAAAATGCAGTTCACAGAGGATGAGCCTAAGTTCATCTCCAGCTAGTTGGAAGATGTCTCAGTTCCAGTAGATGGCATTCATGTAGCTTTACATTTTTAACTTTTTATGGTTTCAGGATGAGGAACTCTGCAGCAATCCATTTTGGAGTCTCCAGCAGCTTCTAGTGCTTTTTGGTTTATGTTACAGAAAGGAAAAGCAAGATAAAGGGAGATTTTTGCGAGTGCATTTTCCCAGTCAGCACTACTGGCTCACCAGTATCCCAGGACACCAGTTAATTTGAACAGCAGCTGTAATGCACTTCAGGCTAAAAGTGAATGTAAATAAATCGTATCAGGCTGCTCAGGTACTTAGTTATCACTGGCTAGGAAAGGTAGGAGATGATTTTGCAAGCCTGTGGATATGCAGAAGTCAAGATCCCCATTGGCTTAATCTGTACATTCATAATTTTGCTCATATGGTGCTTTTGGGTTGAAAACATAATTTTTTTCATTGCCCAAGATGCCTGGATGGCAGAATCCATCATTCTTCAGGCTGTGATGTGGCATCCTGGTCATTCATGGTGGTGTACAGTGGATAGTGCCTGGTGGTGGCTTGCTCAGAAGACCTGGGCAGCAGACGTGCAAAGTGACAATTTTCTAGCAAGGGGCTGAAAAGAGCAGCTGGTTATTTCATCTCTGCTGTGCCCAGGGAGCACCAAGGCCGGCCAGAAGCACAGCAGGGCAGGATGAGGAGCAGGCAGTAATGCCAAGCTGGATGAGCTGTTCTACATTCATGGAAATGAGGATTTAAAAAATAAAGATTTTTCCATAGTCACAACAACTCTACTGCTCCTATATGGTGCTTCTGCACATTTGCAAAGATAAGAAGAGAACTTGCCAAAAGTTTGCATTACATTTTATTCATAGAACATTGCCTAGAAATACATGAGGGTTTACACTTTGCTGAGTTTGATTTTGTAAGGAAGTTGGAAAAGAAAAAAGCAATGTGTTACGAGCTACCATTTTCTGAGGCCAAAACGCAGACAAATTTGGTTTTCCTATATTACTGTTTGCAAGAGCAGTGCATCCATAAATACATTAAACAAAGAATGCATAGGCGTGGAAAAGACAGTGCTCCTCTCTGCTCCTCCTTTCTTTAGAATTCCAAATTCAGACTTTGCATGCCTTGACACTAGGGGCACAGTTCAAAAGCTGTGGTCTTTGGCATGCTTCAACAAGCACACATTTGAGGCTCAGGTGATTTTTATAATCAGAAAATATCCTACAAGTCTCTCTATGGGTCTACAGTGAAACAACTCACTAGTTCTTTTACAGGTGAAGTTCTCCCTAAGGTGTGAAGTTGTTTTTCATAACATTTTTTTAACTTAAGCATTTAGAATTATTTAGTCCTTTCTGGTTTTTCTTACTGGGTTTTAGCTAAATTAATAAAGGATTATGTTTGTGACAGTGGCACACATACTTTTGTTAATGTCATAATCTGTGAATCTCTTGCCTAAAGAAAATCTTTGTTAATTGATGAGAGTAGTTATTTTGAATGAACAGTCACTAAAAGTGGGAGTGTTTATTCAAGTGACATAACTCAGTTTTATGATGTAAATGTGTAGATGCTTTGAATTAGGATAAAACCAGAATTGTCATTTGTCACCAGCTTCCTATTCAGACTATTGCTGCTCAGAGTCATTCTATAGATGTATTAACCCAATATACCCCATTCTAGAGTTTAATACATATTCTTACCCTATAGTATAGATACTCTTATCCTAGTTGATATGGAGCCAATCACTGAACCTCCCGTGCTGGACAGTAAATCCTGTACTCCCCCTCCCCATCCTGCTGTAGGTTCAGTTCTGGTGGAAGTGTACCTATGGATGGGGCATCCCAGATGCAGCACTGCAGCTCCTGGAGCATGACACCTTGCCTGGGCTGATTTACCCTGAGAGATGGAGTAATCAGTAATGGGATCAGAATGTTTTCAGCTTCTCAGCTTGGCTTATGTTGTGCAATGCAGCATTTTTGGTTAGGAAAAAAGGAATTGTGTTGCATTATATATATATATATATCTCTCCCCTTATTTTAAAGTACTGTCATGTACAAAACACAGCCACCCCTGTATCCCTCTACCAGTAAAACACACTGATGAACAAACTTTTGCTTTATTGCAGGAACAATGATGATGACCCAAGAAAACACAGCTTCTTCAAAACAATAAATTTCCACAGGCTAGAGGCAAACCTTATTGACCCTCCATTTGTGCCAGATCCATCAGTTGTCTATGCCAAAGACGTTGCAGACATTGCTGACTTCTCTGAAGTACGAGGAATTGAGTTTGATGACAAAGACAAGAAGTTCTTCAAAAAGTTTGCAACAGGTGCTGTCCCTATACCCTGGCAGGAAGAAATCATTGAAACTGGACTGTTTGACGAACTGAATGATCCCAACAGAGTAGTTTCTGGAGGTTATGCAAATGGAGGGGAAGCTAAATCAGGAGTTTGTTTGTTGTTGTAATTATATCATTACCAAAAAGAGTAGAAACCACCTCAGAACTTTCCGTATTGTGACTCTGTTTCAGAAACTCAGTACACCTGTTTGAGAAGAACCAGCCCGTGTAATGTGACATTGACAGGCTATGTAGGACCACCAGCTGAACAGACTGTATTATTTTCCTTTGCTCTAAGAAAGGAGATATTTTTGTGTTATTGGAGATTTATCAAATGAAGAACCATATTTCTTCAAGAAGCTTAGAATAGAAATTCTAAAATACAAAAAGCAATGATTGAGTGAAGAGGCAACAGCTTTTGAAAATGACTGATTACTATTTTGAATACAATGATTTGTTGGTTTTCGTTCTTTTTTCTTGTTATTTCTACTAACATTTCCTCTTTGTTCTACAGTTTTCAGGAAGGATTTTTTAATTTTCAAGTTATCTTGGACAGTGGAGCTCATATACCATGTCAAACTTGGAATCTTATCGGTTATCCAGTCTGTCTGTTAAATTCTATTCGGTTTTGGGTGGTTTATTTTAATATGTTCAAATTGTCATAAGATATAAAGAAATATTTACATATCACTTGGAAATAAGAACAACAGGATCAAACTCTTTTCAAAAGTGATTTTAAGATTTGAAGATAAGATTGCACCAATTTAATTGAATAAAGCATTTATTTATTATTATTAAGTGTATTCTTTTAAGTGATAATATCATATACAAAGAAAATGTATTTGTAAGTAAATACACATTCTTTTTGGCAATTTTAAACTTATATCCGATTTCCTGATAATTTTTCTGTATTTTTGTGATAAATTAAGCTACAGATAGACCAAAGCAATTTGTAATTGACTTTCTACAAGACATTTATTCAGTGTAATATAGATTTTAATTCAAGTTGCAAAATGCATTATACTATTAAGTGCTGTAATGGTGAAAAGGTTATGTATGCAAGTTGAAACTATCTTCAAAAGTTTATTGATTCTCATGCAAATTTTGATGTGTTTTTATTTTTCAATTTTATGACAACCTAAATTGAATTCTTGGGAATATTGCTATGAATACGTGCTACTGGTGAAGTGTATTACTCATGAGATGCCTCCTGCTGATTTTCTGTAAGAAAATAGGCAGTTGTTCTTTGCACAACTTTGAAAACTGATCCTGCACATGCTGGTCGCTGTCATCCATCCAGCCATAATTTCCATTGACTGAAGTGGAAGTTGAAACTACTCCATTCCTTGGAGTCCTGGAGGCTGCAAATGCCCCATTTTCTGTTTTTCATACAGCAAACCTCCTACTGAACTAAAGGACTTCTTTTAACTAGACACTGGGATTAACTCACACATCTGTTTTAGAAGAGGAAAACCAGTAGTTACAATGTCTAGTATAGTCAGGTCTGTTATGTGCAAGCACGGAGCGTTGGTATTTATTTATAACCTAATAGCACATCCCAAACTCTTAAGTTTTAAATAAGTGTTTTAGTCACAGCTAAGTAATTGGTAATACTTTGTGTTGTTCTGAGTAGAAAAATGATTGCTCTTTTTTTCTTTTAAATTTGCTTTTCCAGTGCTTTATATACTTAATATTCAAGTGAAAAATCAAGAAGAACAGTGTTACTTAGGATTAGTGGGTAATTCTATTCATTAATTATGAGCATAAAATTGTCTGCCTTTTGAGCAGAGACTTTCTGTCAAATAGTTTAAAACAATATAAGCTGAATTCTGATTTGGTCTTTTAATTGAGATGGATGATCTTGAAAGATTGTGAAAAGCAGAGGAAGTTGAGAGGAGAGTGATGTGGTCCTGGCATGGATTTACAAGAGTGCTTCCACTACTGACATCCATTGATTTTATTTCTCATTGCTCCCACCTGCAGAAAGCTCTCACAGTGGTAGTAAATATACTAGGCTAGTATATTTAAGAAACCAAGACAGAAAACTTATTATTTTATATATAATATATATATATTATTATTATATCTTATATAAATATTATTATATTTTTTAAAACCCACAAAACACAAAACGACACAAAAAACACAACCAGCACCTTATTACAGCTAGGAGAGACCTGTTAGTGCTAGTGGCATCAAACTTTTGTACTGAATTGATATACCTCAAATCCATAGACATGCTGTTTCAAAAATCCTCCAAGAACCATAAGGCAGTACTCTGAAGTGGCTGTAGGTTTTCCAGTGCATAACTGAGTTTTGAGTTCCTCTTTGGAAAGAGATTATGTATAGACAGAAGCAGAATTTAATGTCTTGTTAGAATCACATATCCCTTGTGATATCGGGTGTTGCAAGGCTGCATTTTTCAAAATGTGTTGCAATACAGAGATCTGTGAATTCGGAATGCCATGTGTGCATAGAATTAGGGTATTTAGTTCTAGAAATGTTGTAGTGTCATTAATCCCAGCATGATGTGCATCAGTGAGATCCATAACGTTAAGTGTTTCATGAATCATTCAGAGTAACTCATCAGAAGTCTGATAATGCACAGTTTGGCACAGTGTACGACAGAGAAGAATGTGTTAGCTTGAAATACTCATTTTAATTTTCTAAAATTCTCTTTCCACAACATGAACAACTTCTATTTGCACTATGGAGAGGGAGCAGGACAAAGATTATTTCTGTATTCCTGTTAGCATTTTCAGTGAGTCTTTTAAAAATTATTTTCAGGTTTTTTTTAAGGAATCTGTGAAATTTTTGGTTCTTTTCTTCTTCCATCCACTGTAAAGTTCCTTGTTAAACTTTCAGGAGCAAAGTTATTTTAACAACCTGCTTCACTTTAACAAAAAGCCAGCAATCCCAAAAGATTTACATGTTAAATTAATTGTCTTACTGCAACCAAAGATGGTACTCATGTGAGTAAATTTAAATGTAAATGCAAGTGTTGCAAGAGCAGGGCCCAAGTCTAAAGTATTGACCAGGTCATTGGATGTTTATGATAGAAAATGAGGGATGACTTTGGGGGAGGAAAATAACCTTGTGGTTGTGGATTACTTGAGTTGTTGTGGCAAAAGGAAATTATGTAACTCGAAACTACAATTTTTTTTCTTCTAGCTGTCTCCCTTTTTCCTGCTTTGCCAATGTTGTGGTGTCTCACTTGGCTGCCTCCTTTTCCAGCAGATAAGATGCATTTGAGTGCTAATATAATCTAAAAAACTAAATTGTGAACTCTATTGCATTAACTGCCATCTGTGAAAGGGTGAAAGGTTACAGGGTGCCCTGGCCACTCTGCAGGCACTCTACTAACAGTGCTGTCTTTCCTGCCCTGTTTTACTCAGTCCAGCTATTGGAACTGTTTGGTAATTCTAACTGTAGAAGGCTGAAATGTGAGATTCGTAGCAGCTTGATGTGTTCTTATAAGAACATCTTTTAAAGTTTGACAATACTGAAGAAAGGTTTCTGGCTCTGAGAGGGTATAAAAGAAAGACCTTTCCCTTGTATCTCAAGTCAAGATTTTCTTTGATACTACCTCTGTTACCCTTACCATTGCTCCCCTAATTTCATTGAGCACAGAGACAAAATGATGTTTGGAATTAATATTAACCTAATGAAATAATTGTTCACAGAGATTATTTCTCAGTGGTACTGAGTACCTTTAGTTGTTTCATGGTGAAGGCTCATTGCTCATGTAGTCAATAAATACCTTGTGGTGCAGCAAGAAGTTCACTTTTATATTCCAATATGAAATAGATTTAGTAATAGGAAATTTAGTGTGCAAATTCCTGGCTATCAGTTGCATCTTTATTAGGGAAGGCAACTTTACATTAAGCTAAGAGCATCATAACTTGAGACAGTTATTTCTTCAACCATAAACAAATGCCAATACAGAAAGCAAAACAGAAGTAAGATGAGATCTCTACTTAGAGCTCATGCCTGAAATTGTACAGTTGTAGTTATAAAATGATGCATGGTTTTATATACTTTTAATATCAGCATTTTTTTAGAAATGCAATGCTTATAATAGTGTATTTAAAATATTGTTGCTTTTACAGCTTTTAATGATATATATGTAACATTTTTCTGATCTGAATATCCACATCTATGATGACAATAAGTAAGTATGCTCATGTTACTTACCTTAAAAAGTATAAATTGCTTCTTTGATGTTATGATGATAATTTTTATCTTTTTATCATTAGTTTTTTAATACCAAGACATTTAATCTCTTTATGCTGTAATGAATTGTAAAACAAGTATTTTTATTATATACAGTGTTTTTTCTCCATAATAGGATTTAAATTAAGATCTTAGCAACTATGGCTCATAGCACCATAGAAGCACTGAAAATCCTACCAGTTCTGGGACTTCTGCTAAAAGCAAAGCATACATTTTTCCTGAGTGACAAACACATCAATTTTGAAATCTACAGGTGGAAGAAGGTACGGGTGCTTTACAGTATGAGACCTGACACATATGATGTTGTGGGTTAAGGTCCCCTGTGATCAGTGCAGCTCAGGGAGTGCATTTGGAACTTTGTGCCACAACAGCCTTGGGGAGCTGCACGGGCACAGTGAGGAGTGCATGGACAGAAACCGAAAACCAACTCAAGTAAGCACATGACATTTTATGATTAGGCACTGCATCATTGCAGCAAGTAACACTCAATCTAGTATTTCATTTAAAAAATGTATACCAAAAGAGTAATGTTTCTTAGGAAATAATTGCTTGGTATTTCTCTTGAGTTTCATTTATATAACTGTCTGAACCTGAGCAGAACTAGTGTAAAATTCTTACCAGTTAGCCCTCTTCCTTAGGGAGTGGAAATCTTCTTGGCATCTCTTGCCTAGAAAAGTGCAAGAGTAAGAACACAGAGGGTATCACTGTGTCTCTTGGAATACAAGTACCTTTATCCATGGGAAAACATGCCTGGTGATGTCTGTAGGTAGCACCCTTCTCCTGAGTTCCTTTCCTTTTACATGGCATAGCAGATGGTCCTTATATAGCCCAGTTGTTCCTCCCCTCCTGTCACCTCCAGAAAACGGGCACAATTCTGAATGAAGCCATTTCAGTTTTCAGGGAAACTTACTGTTACTTCTGTATCTTGGACAGGCAAAAGGTGCCATAAACAACAGCTGTCAACACCATTTAGCGTTGACCCTAAGTGGTGAAAGGCTTTTGTGAGGAAAAACACGGGGAAAAAACCCCTGTGAGTCTCTTTGAAAGGGCTTATGGATATGTTAGGTCTATTCTTTTCCTTCTGACAATTTTGGGGCAGCTGCAGTGGTTAATTCCTCCCTTTCCTGTTGACCAAGTGCAAACACAACCTGGTTTAGTGGTTATTTTATCCTATTTATGCTCTTTATCCGTGCTTTTCAATGTCTGAGTTTTGTTAGTTGGCCAGTTCTTCCAAGTGTTTTGTTTTCTGGTTAACGTACACCAATATGGTGCTATTGCAGTGTTTGGTAGAATGACTTACAAAGAAAGAAAATTTTCATTTTTCTTCTGTACACAAGCATTACTTGAAGTTAAACATAACTAATGAATTCTGACATGTGTTTTATCAGTTGTGCTTTACCAAACTTACATGTTGGCCTGTACAGTTCATTGAAGTTGTTCTGACAGTTACATTTTACAGAGTGGAAAGATACAGCGAGGCTGAACGACACACTGTGTACATGTCCTTATGATGGGAGTTCCTCATGATGAATGTTTCCGTGATTCATGTTTTTATAAAGAATGCCAAAGGGATGACTATGGATATATCACTTGTCATAACTTGTAGTTCAGTTAACAATAGTGGAGTAACTGTTTAAAAAAACAGCTATTGTACAGGAATGTTCAGTTATGTTTGCTTTGCAAGATTTCAAGCAAGCATGACATGGGATGTGCTAGACATGTCTCGTGACTTTTGAATCGCCGGGGTAAAAGGGCTACTGCAAGTAGGAGCAGATTTGTTAATCGCTCCTGTCTGCAAACATTCCTGCAGCCATACACTCTGTTCCCACTGCACACCTTTGGGCAGCAGTGGAAGCTTTCTTTTAACTCCACTGCTGGTCTGCAGTGCCTAGTGCTCAGTCTGTGCAAATACATTGATGGAACTACAAAGAGGGAAATGGTTCCCAAATCTTGGGCTTCTCAGAGGACGTAGAGCAGAGCACAGCACTGCAGTGATATGAGGGCTTGGGCCTGCTGCTGGCATCACCTGCGTGGAAGGCAGAAGTGGCTTTGGGAGTATGAAAGTGGGCAGAAGGAAGTCAGGTTTCATAATGCATGGTGTCAGTTCAGTCCCACTGTTAGGAATGGCTTCTCTAGATCAAGTGACAGTAGAGCTATTTTTTGATAAAAAATAGAAATGGATGATCGGAGTGGAACCAATGAGAGAATGTCTGCAACAGTACCAAACAGGAAGGCTCTAAAGTGTTCCTGTTCTTGCATTTCCTTGTAGGAAGGAACTAAATTCATAGTAAGTATGGGTAATTATTATCAGTAATAATAACGCCAGGATCATAAAGAAGAACTGCTAGTACCAATGACCAATTTAGCCTGTTACTCTGCAATAACTGGAGAGAGGCCTGATTTACAAACAAGGCAAAAGAATTCTGCTTCTATTTCCAAAACATACTACCTTAAACAATGAATACCATGACCAATGTCTTGTTCATGACAACAGGATGTCATGAACAAGAGGAGGAAACTCTCTGTTGAACTTATACAGGACGAGTTGACAGAATAGTAATCTCAAATATGGCATCTGGCTTGTAAATCTGTTATATTCTATCTTAATTATGCAAGAACTATGAATCTGATTTGACAACAATCATTAGGCAGAGTTTTTTTCTGAAGAATAGAGGAATTTTTTCTTTCTGTTCTTTACAAGGTTTCATTCCTTCCTCCAGGCTAACTTCTGTCCTATTCCCTATTAGGACATTATACATTAATGCAACTTTCCAAACCAATAAGAGGCTATTTTTGACCCCAAAACTGTGATGAAGTTGGTAAAACAGAGCTACCTTGTGAAGATAATGATACATCAGTAATTGCCTGGTGTCCAAAAAGATGAGAAATATGGAATCAACATATATTGAAAATTAGGCTGTAGTTTAAGGAATATTTTCTTAAGCAAAAAGGAGATATTTTAACTCACATTGGTTCCTTAGTACAACTATTGTCCATGTCTGTAAATAAACTGTATCACTGTTGCAGGCTATTTTAATCAGCATCCACATAGAAATATTCATCTTAATATTAAGTAAGGTTTGAAGAGACCAATTTAAGTATCTTGCTGCACAGAGTGAAGGCAAAGACTTAATTCTGGATATTTGATTAAGACAGCTAAGCAGTGCTGCCAACAGTATGTAAAAGTATGTAAACTTTTGGTTTCCCATGCTAACTTAGTGAAAGTGAGAAATGATAGTGCCAAAATCTGGAACCTACCATCAAACTAATGAGCTGCCAGAGCACGCTTACATAAAAAATTTCAAGTTTAAGTTATTGCATTAAAAAGGATGAACTCTCTGAGAGGCTGTGAAAAGCTGGAATGATTCTACAGTTATGCATCTATTGATACTCAGATCTGATTTTATTTAACAAATGGTAAAAGCAGCAACATTCTCGGTACTTTTGGATGAAATGTGGGAAGCTGTGTTCTGTAGTTGTATTGCTCAACTGCATCTTTTTATCAAGTACGGAGGAAGAAATCAGAAAATATGCTCTTACTAAATTGTAAAGGTACTTTGTATGCTGCTTAAAATAATCTGATAATGATATATTGTCTGATATGACCTAAGAATTTTCATGCTTTCATTTTAGTATAAGACATCCCATGATGAGAGTTCTACTCTGTTAAAGCAAGAAATTTATAAATAAATGTTTGAATACTGGTTTTCCTAAATTCCACCCCCCAGGTGATTTTCCTCATTTCTGCAGCTAACATTTTTGCTCCTCTCCCCATCTTTCTGTGTCAATACTAAATCAAGATGTTATATTCTTTTTGTTGTGAATGAAAATGTGGTGACAGATCCTGGATGAAAAGTCCTGCAATTCTTGAATTCACAACCCTAATCCAGGATCTACTACCCATGAAAACCAAAACTGACTACGTACTCTTATATTTGGTCTTTCGGAAGGCTCTTAGGTTACCTCATTTCCAGGCAGGGAAAGGAATAAAGAAATGGATAATCTCTTCAGAATTTTCCATATGCTTTATTCAGAGAATAGCGGATCAAGTGTTTTAAACAAAGAAAGGAAGGAAACTTTTATTTCTTGCCAAGAGATTGAAACCTCCTGATCTTTTGCCAAGCTAGTTTATTTTGCTGCCAACAGTTTCCTCACCTTAAACAGCTCCTTTTCATCTGTAAATGGCAGTGAAGGAAACAGGCTCTGCAGAATGGCACACTGTAAGAATCTGCCCTAATGTAGGGACAGATTCACTTTAAAATTTTGGTATGTATCTGAAAGCACAGACAGTTCTAGGCAGGGGGTGGGTGACCTCAGATGATTCCTGACCAGATTTTACTTTTTTCTCTAAGTGCATGAAAGTTACTGGCTTTGTGAATGTTGCTCTCTTACTGCACAGGAATTATTGAACTGCTTTTGCTGTTGAATAAAATATGACCCTGATTTTCAGGATTCCATATCTTCTGTCTTTTAAAAAAAATGTTGTGATTTACTGAATTTAAGAAACTGAACTCCTTTGAAGTGAACGCATCAGGTCTGAAACTTGGTCTCCTTTAAAACTGGTGAGTTAGGTACTGCAGTTACACCATATCCTCAGTGGTTATACTCGTGATATGAAGCACAAGTTCTTAGATATTTTGCTATTCTTTTTTCAGTGAGAAGAACAAGATGATGAAGATGTTTGGTAAAGTCTGAAGTCAAAGGCTGGCCATGGGTACCATATGACAAGGTTTTTAGTTTTATTATGATAATAGACCCAAGACCAGACATGTGTGATGAAATTATCTTCTGTGTAGTAATGGAGCATAAATCTTTCACACCCCTCACACCCCTTCAGTGTGTTGTCCCAATCAAATTTATGCAGGGCTAATGAATTGAGGAATTCATCAGCTACAGGTATCTGTTTAGTCTTTAGTTTAGAGTAAAACAGAGGGAAAGTTTTTAACTGGAGAACTATAAATTAAAACAGTAATGAAAATTACTAATTTTGAGGGGAAAAAGTTGTAATTAGTGAGCTGTATTAACAAATATATTCCAGTTTTTGTCTGGATGGACACAGGGATAATTTATTATTCTGAGATCCATGGAATGGTCAGTGTTCCAGACTGTAAAGTATTGTTCTGAAATGACCATCATATTGACATTATCTGAAAAACAAACATTTTGAAATCAGTTTAAGACAGGATATGCAGGACCTTAAATCTTCACTTTAATCAGGAGTGGCAGTAAATGCATTAATTGTGTTCTGTTCCTGCAATCTTCCGGGAAGGAGAAAAATAGACTCATTCTGTAAAAGCTATTATTTTAAATGAACAATGCCTTTTTTTTTCTACAATGCAAGAGAGAAAATGCTGCCTGAATCTTTCTTTTCCCCTTGCAAGTACTTTCTAATTTATAGTCAATCAAGTGAACAACCCTCTATTAATTTGTTTTTTCCTTTATATAGCTAGCAGACTGCAATTAATGCTTCTACCAGCAGAACTGATAAGTAAGAGAATGAAGAAATGTTTCAGACTTTGACGCACATCTCTGGGTCACCTAGATGATATGAATATATTTGGACTGTTTAGAAGAACTTTATTTATTTTCTAACAGTAAGTGAAAACTCTTCTAAAGCCTACAACCATCAGGCAAAGACCAAGGCATCTAAAGTAATAGTACATACTAAAACAACTGCAATGAACTTTTGTGTATCCATCTCTAGAGGGATGGTTTGCCTACCAATTTTTCAGTTGCTCAACATACAATTTATAGATTACTGCACAGTCATTTGTATAGTTTTATGTTTTTAGTGAAAACACAAGTGGTTTTGTTAATGTAAAGGGCTTTTATTTCACCAGAGAAAGAAATGGGGAGGGAGACACAAGGAGACACAAAGAGAACAGCTTGAGAGCACAGTATTTGTGCTCAGAAGAACGCAATTAAAAAATACTTTTTTTTTTTTACAAGAGTCTGTGGTCACAGATGCTTATCTGTGTAATACTAAGTGACACCCTAAGGAATTTTTTTGGCTATTCTGCTGCTTCAAGTTCAGACAGCAGCATTTTTATTTACTTTGTGCTTAATATTGACCCTCTTCAGAGCAGGGAAAAGTCTTAGAGAAAGAAAAAAAAAACTTTTAACTATATCATAGGACACACCCTTATGAAAAAACATTGTCCTTTTCTGACTTGAGCAACAGGCATGAGTTCTAGTAAAAGAATAGTTTAGATTTCAAGGTGTCAAAAGGATTTATTCTGAAATAAGTTGTTGAAAAGCAGAACAAGTAGTGTATGAACCCAGCACTACTTGACTCAAGCCGAACACAAACTTAGAAAAGTAACATGAAAAAAGGGATTTTTTATTTAATAGAAATCTTAATCAGATAATTGTCTCTACAAAGTGATTTATTATGTATTATTTAACCCAAAAGAAGTAAAAATCTTATGCCTAGGAAACAGCAGAGCATGTATATCACAGGGTAAAGGCTCAGAACCAGCCCTGGAAATCTCTGTAAATGCACACAGAATCTCTGCATAAGCCAGAACCAAAGCAAAAGTTACTAAAACAAATACATTCTTTGTCCCATCATTAACTTGTTATTTTCCACCTGCACATTAATCACAGGTTAAGAAGTCTGCCCCAAATGTAATTAAAATGGAAAGACAACAATGAGAAAAGTAGAATACTTACAGCTTTATAAGCTAATTCAATGCAGGAAATTAAAATTAAATGATGATTTTTTGCATAGAGTTACAAGCTTTTTCACAGTTAACTGCTGAGGATTGCAAATGAGGGTTTGTGTCTTTCAACTATGGAAAAGGCACTAATGGCAAAACCTGAATCCCCACTGGCTTCCCCCAAATCCAAAATTTCTTAGGTCTATGTTTAAGACCATTGTTTAGCAATAATTGCCGACAATTCCTCATACTGCCTAAACAATTCCTCCTCCCACCTAAATACAGAGTTTCCAGTTAGTAGCTTACTTGTCTGTCAGTTTACTTAAGGGCATGTGTATGTAGATATGATGAATTGGGTTTGTATCTTGGTAGTATGAATTCTTAATGATTAAATAAAGAGACCTAATTTAAAACCAAGTTTTGAAATTTGGCCTCCTTCTAAGAATATTTTAAAATACAGAACACATACCTACAAGACACATATTATAGCTGCCCTACCTGGACTCCACTGTGGGTCCTGACATAATGATTTAGGATCTAACAAAAAATCTGCTCTTACGGAGATCATCTCAACCACTTCACAATTACCACAGAGGAAGGAACAGCTATAATTTTATTTCATGGTCAAATTTAAGGTAGATGTTTAGTATTTCCTGCTGTAGCGTTTATTTGAACATTCTTTGGGGCAATCTATAATGGATTTAAGTATGAATTCCTTGCCTATGATCGACGCAAATAACTCTTTTCTCTGCAGCCACTTCAATGTTTTCAATGTGATTAACTCTGTATTTTTCTGTTACAGTTACACAGGGCAGTCATTCCTCTCAAGTATTGGTTAGTAACCTTTAATAGCTTTAATAACCTTGCTAACGACCTTTTCCATGGGGCAAATGTGAGTAGTCCCTCTTGACATGAAGTGCAAGGACAGCAGCTGTACAGCAGCCTTAGCACTACAGGTATGTTCAGTGCAGTGGCCAGCTGTGCTTAGTTTGTGTTTAAATGCTGAGAACACAACACTGCTCGTCATAGCACATATGAAATACAGTTCCTTCGTCAGTTTCATAAATCATCTTCCACACCTGGAAGCTGCACTATGATTTCTGCCAGAAATCACAACCAGGTTTGCTCCTTAAGATGGCTGTAAGTACTTTAATTTATCTGTGTTATGGAATTACCTTTAAAAAATCCATTTCTGTGGCCCCAGATTTGTTAACGGAGAGATCTCAAGTATAATCAATATGTCCTTGTCTGAACATCAGAACGTGCAATTATATTTGCACACATCTATGCAGATGGGCTTTTATTATAAATGATCTTCTCTTTCTCAAGTTAGCAAACAATTTAGCGAATAAATAAAAAATGAAGATTGATGGTATTAGAGCAAAGTGTCCATTACAATTACAGCAGCAGAAAACTGCAGTAACAAGGATGTAGAACATTTCAATCTCTTTTTTAATACTCAGGGGTTTTTTGTAGTTTAAGATTTTATTTTCTCGTAGGCTCTGTGATTATAACAGACCACATTTTGACAGGGTTTTCTTTTGATTTTTCAGTGAACTAGATCCTGCTCCTTCTACTCAAACACTTCCATTCATGTATGGCAAGTATCCCTCCCAGCACGGGGAGAAGATACAGCAGCTTTGCTTATTATGTGAGCACTCAAGTGTGGATTTTTGTTGCTTTTGTCTGCAGTATGTATCTGAAAAAAAAACTTTCCCAAGCCACCATGTTTTAAAAAATTTATATTTTCCCATCATCTTGTAGTAACCACTGTTGCCCTTAAAGTAGATAGAGATAAGTTAAATGTTCTGTTTAAGTATAGTTTCCTTCCTTTCAAAGGATTGCATCTGACAATAGGAGGTAGAATAAACATTTTCAGATTGTGATTAGGAAGCAGTGGAAGGGGAGGCCTGTTGTACATGTTTGTTCAAATGTGAGAGAAATTGGAAAATACATTTTAAAAATAATTAAAAACCTTTATTAGTGACCCTTTTGGGAAAATCCACTAGCATTTACTGGGAATGAAATATGCAGGAGCCCGCAGAATCAAAAAGAAATGGGCACACGGATCCTATGTAGCTCTGGTTCTTTTCTATTATTCCTATAATACTTATTTATAAAATTATGTTATAGACTACATTGTATCTATGGCCTTTTCAAAACCACAGATAGTTAAAAATCAACAAAAATCAGTTGCTAAGAGTTTACAATTTTGTTTAAAGTGATTTAATAATTTGCTGTGAGGGTATTACAGTCTTACCAAAAATGCTGTAAAAAAGTGAGACCAAAAATAGACTAATGGTGGAATTCCCACACATTCCCACTAGAAAGAAAATGCTGACTTTCATTTTCCATTTTCAAAAGTTCTCTTTTTTCAACTTCCTTTTCAAAAATCATGTAAATGAACAGATTAACTGTCTAGCATAAAAAGTGGATATTATCTCAATTTGTAAGCCTTGTGACTTTGTGTGGGCGTTCCACAATTGTACTTACTACAGGGATGCTCCCTACGAATGAATTTATCAGGAACAGATGGATGTAGGACTTCATGGAAAAAATGCTAAGCATCTGCAGTATCGTTTGTGGTTAATGAGAGAGGAAGGTGGTTGGCTTTTTAACAAAGCTAGCTCTCAAAAAAACTCAGTAATTAACCTCAGATAAAAATATCAGTCAGGAGCTGTTCCTATATAGCAGCTGGTTCAGTATTTTTGTAACTTGAGTTTGATGCCACCATCACTAAGGTGTATGTATGTAACACACACTGTTTGGATTAGGAAGTAAAATGGAACATACCCAAAACAAGTAGGTTACAATACATTTTTAATAGTTGAAGGGGAACTACATTGCAATGGTTTATATAATACTGTGAACTTTCTGCTAAACAGAACATAAAAGCTGGCTTTCTATAATTTTTTTAGCAAATGTATGCTCATAAGGACTAATAATAGGCCTTATGAGTCACAAGCATTCATTAAGTAAGCCACCAGAGTTTAAGAAATGTAACAGTTGAGATCTAGTCTGTTTGAAGTGAACAAGTAAATTAATATGTTTTAAGTAATAGTGACTCTTTTAAAAACACTATAATCATATGCCTCTAAATATTTAAGATTCCTTATTCTATGCAAAACCATCACGTTAATTACTGGATTAGCAAGAATATCTTTCAAAACCAAACTTGAACCCATCTTCTAGGTTTTGAAACATGTGGAATTCTTGACTCCCTCATGATGATCCCAAGGGGAAATGTGTTACTCTCACTCGTGTCTGGTTACTGGGGAAAGCACAGTTCAGGCACAGGGTTTGGTTTGCAGGGAAAAGCTGCTTTTTTCTTTACTTATCCCGCTGGCTTGATTCGGGTGCAATTAAATCAAAAGATTTGTTCAAGATCACTAAGGGAATCAGTGACTTGACTGGGGGAAGAAAGCTGGACTGGAAAAACTGAAAATACTAGTTCCCATTGTGGGACAATTTCTCAGTAGCATTTAAGTAAATTAGAGGGGCAACCTATTGTATTTCAGAGTCATCTGCACAAACTGCTGCATGTATAGACTAAATTTGTATCAGTAGGGAAATGCAGATACAGAAGGAAAACTGAATGAAAAAGATGAACACTTTCATGTGACAGGTATCTTAACAGACACACCAGATAAAAACCAGAAAAATGTAAATAAAATTTTGTCTTCCAAAAATTTTTGGTTTTGTAGGTATCCCTTTTAGAGGAAAAGTTTATAATGAGTCTTTCTTGTCTTCAGCTGTGTGTGAGTCAACCTTTAAAAACTGTGTTTTGTAGCTTACAGGTGTTCAAAGCTCCTTTGTCTTCTTTTGTTGTTTAATCATTTTTCTTTTCCCATTTTTTAATGACCTAGAGACACATCAGTACAATCATGTTGGTATGATACCACTGCTTTTATCAGTAAGATTAGATGACTGCAGAAGACTTCCCTGCTGCATGCATTGATTACTGGTAGGAGTAAGAAGTTGTCATCTTCTATGACAACAGAAAGCAATGACATGGACATGGGCTCATAATTTGCATCAGAAAATTTGGTGGTAAAGGAATAGTGAAATTTAGTGTTTTCTAATGTATTTTCAAGGGCAGAACATAATGCTGCAGCAAGGACAGACTCCTGCAATTTCTTTCTATCCTCTTCCTCCTTCCAAACCTGACCTCACTTCTCCAGGCCTTTCATTCCCTCCAACATCAATTTTTCAACAGTGTTTTGTCTTCACAGACTCTTCATTTCAGCCTCAGTCTCCTGACTTAGCCAGTGCTGGCTTTCTCCTTGGCTTGCTGCCTGAGTCCCCTGCTGAACTCAGGATGTGGTTCTGCCAATCTAATTGTGGGCTGCTACTGAAAGGGGTAGTCCATCCCGTTCCTCCTACTGTCTGTCCTGGTCTCCCTTGTGAGCTGAGTCAGGGAACTAAACTTGTATAGTTCCTTTTCTTTCAGCTCAGCTCTCTGAATCAGGTCATCATGGGGTAAAAGGAACACCAATACTAAAAATCACAGCCAGGGTTGGAAGGGACAGTGGAATAGGGAGAGGAGGGACCGTCTCTTTCAGCAGCAGCTGATAATTAATGTGAGTTTCATCATTAAACTTAATTTCCGGCCCCAAACTCCTCACCCTGCCTGTCCTGTGCTTTATTTTACCCCCTCAGCTCCTCTTTTTAATGGCTTCCCATTTGCCCTTGCCTTTTCTGCTCCCATCCCAGGGATACTCATGAAGTAATGGCAGCTGCCTTGCCCAGCTCCTTTTTTTTCTGTGTCAGACCTGTACTTCCCTGATGTATTATAGACAGACTTTGCCAGTAAATACCTGTGGTCCCTCACTCAATTGCTGTTTACAAAGTATTAGCTCAAGAGGATAGAAAATGCTTCAGCAATTAAGACAGATACTTCATCTTTATAAACTCTTCTCAAACCAGCTTTCATTAAGAAGCTCTTTTACTTGTCCATGAAAAAAAATCTGAAACTGAACTCTGACCAGTGTTATTAAATGGATAAAAACCCTAATAGTTATGAAATTCCTACAAACTGAGCTTTCCTCACTTTGAACCCTTTGTATTAAAAATAAGCAGTGAAATACTTTTCAACAGTAGTTAAAGTCTCTTGTTCCTACTGTAAACAAATGCTGAAAATCTGGGCAAAAATCTCCTCTGTGTAATGCAGGTCAACTCCCATTGACTTCACAGGAGTTATCGTGCTATATATGAGAGCAGAATCTTGTCTCTGTGAATAAAGGAGTTTTTTCAAGAGTGAGGGGGCTCTGCACAATGAATGCATTTTTACCAGCCCTTTCTGATTCATTGGCAAACTCCCAAACACAAGAACTGTTTAGTCTTTCTACTCTCACAATGACAGACATTTTCCTTTTCATTTTTAGTGGGAACTCTTTTGTACGTATTTTTCTCATGAAAATGTGTGTCTCGGTATTTTGTACAGTGAAATAGAAAGTATATTTCAGTCACAATATTTTTGAAGTTGTTCCTTCCTGAGTTTATAGAGTATCTTCTAATTCCAGTTTAAACTTAGCTGAAGATGAAGCAGATTTGAGCCTTATGCGTACGTCTCCTGCAATTCAAAAGCTGCTTTGAAACAAGACTGGGCAGGCCCCCCTGGAAGTTACAGCAGACCCAGGGAGCTATCCAAGTCATGCCAAAGTTGTGTCATGCTGTGGCCCACCCTAGACCCAAGCTAGAAAAGAAGGGGATGGCTTTCTACTTTTCAGGAATTCTCCAATGGGCCAAAGTGAAATTCCCTTTAGAAACACACACACAAAAAAAAACTTGTGCTGAAGAACTGCCCTTTACAGAGCTTCTGTACTGTTAATTATTACAATCTTGCTTCCTATCATACTTTATTTTTTCCCCAGAGTTCTGCATGACAATTTTTAAAAAGAACTTAGCAGGTGTGTTTAGGCAATATTTTTAAAGTTTGGAATTTTTTGTGTTCTATGATTTACAGTTTTATCATCATCATACCTTATTTTCAAGGTGGTTTTCTTCCTGTGTTGCTCTGGGAAATAGATACTACTGATCGTACCATTACAAAGATCAGCCATACAGATAAAGCTGCCTTTCCAGAGAAACAAGAAATTGTAAACTAAGGAGCACTCTTAGTGCTGAATGGTCTGTGAGATGAGCCCACCCTTTACAACGTTCAGACACCCATATTCAGAACCACCAGTGCCACTCCCTCATTTCTCTCTGTGGAACCAACTCAAGTATTTCAGTAACCACCTGACACACACGACTGGATTTCTTCCAAACCTGAGTTAAAGCCTGTCTTTAAAAAGTATATCTAATCTCATGCTTAAAACCCAAGCAAAGGTATACTCACTATCTCTGCTGATATCAACTATTAAATGTTTAATTGCCCTCACAGTCAGGAAATGTCAACATTAGGTTTGTCTTGCTCCAGTTTCCAGCAAATGGATACCATTGCCTTTTTCAGCCAGGTTGAAAAGGTCATACTATCAGGATCTCTTTCCTATATTTAACTGCCTTTTCAAAGTAATCCAGTCTCTTGTCAGGTTTTTTTTCTTTCAGAAGCTAAATAAGATGAAACGTGCAAGCTTCATATTCTACGTTAGCTTGTTTTCTGCTCCCTGGATAATTTTTCAGTACTCTTTGAACTATCACTAATATTTCCCTGTTACTGTAAATATCAGAAGTTGCTGCAGGTGTTTTTGTACCATTTCTTCACCAATATGTGCAGAAGTCTGCTTTCTAGAAGACAAGTTTTAATGCCCATTAGATTGCATTAGTTCTTTTCCATTTCCTGTGGTGTAGCACTGCCAGGGCTGTGCTGGTCCCTGTGCCAGGCCAGGGCCCTGCCCACCTGGCTCCCAGCTCTGGGGCTGATGTCCAGGCTTGGGCTCTCGCGGGTAACCACGTAGCAGATCATGCTGTCCTCATTCAGCACTCTGTATTCACTGGAGTATGGAGGGACCCTTCCATTATTTTACCCGGGATCAGTGTGTAGCTCATGGGTTTGTATGCCCAGGAGTCAGAATATTGACCTTCCTGCATCTCAGAAACAGTCTGATGTTCCATCCAAGTCAGGCTGGGCTGCCTGAGATCACTGATTTTAAAAACGAGCATAATGGTTAATATAGTAAAACTGAACCTCTGAAACTCACTGGAGCAGAGTACAGAAAGATTCCTATGTTTTATGATGCACAGACTAAAGAGTTTCAGTGATGCTGGGTAATACTAGTTCCTCTAATACGTTGGTTTACATTTTCTTTAATTTAAAAAAAAAAAAAAAGAATATATTTAGGTTGACATTTCATTGCATAATATAGGGCTTGGTCATTCCTTAGAGACAATCTGATTTTTTTAATCTATGTTAACTTCCTCAGTTCTTTGCTTCTAGTAAACTTTAATGTTATTGAATCAATATGGTGCCCATTCCAAAAAGATGGATATAGGTACATGTTGCTGACATGTTATTCCCTAATAGTGTAGGATACCTATTTGAATAAACTGGGGAAAATAATTCAGCAAAGCAGATGTTAAAATGGAATGACAGTCAGTCTTTTGCTTGGTGACATTTAGAAGAAAAATAAAAATGGAGATGGTTTATTTCTGGCCAGAAATGGAATCAATCAGCTGAGTAGTGTGACACAGAGTAATTAGTGAGCGATACATTTTCTGCTGCTGTTTTACAGCAAATAGAATGATTTAGATGGTGTACTGTAACAGCAGACTACTGGAATCAGACATTCAAGATGCAAACAGGTTTATTCTATTTTATACTTTACATTTACTGCTCTCTGGAAATACTGCAACCATTGTAAAGATTTAAACTAACCATGCTGATAAATATGTATTTCCTCATAAGACATCTTTTAAATTGTTTCTCTTACGTTTTCAAGATGTAGTCTGGCATAGCTTTTTCATTCGGGTTTGATCTCTTACTATTTTAAGAACTGCTTTGATGTAGGAGCTTTCCTGTTACACTTGAGTTTTGCGGAGTCCCCGGTTAATGCCGTTATTGATACTGGCTGAGAACTCTGTGAGGGGGAACACGTTAGGGCTGACCCCCAGGGCTGGGAGTGCGCGGGGGCTGCCACTGCTCCGCTCGGTGTTGGGGAAAGAGAATTCCAGGGCGTAAGCTCCTGATCCGTGCCAAAGAGTAAATGGAGGCTGCTCCTCTGCTATCAGCCGGGGGATGGGGAGGGGGGTTGTGTGCTGTGCTACTTGGACCTTCAGGAGCGTGACAGCAAGGGAGCTTTTGAGCCCTTATGCACCAGGAGTCACATTACCAACAGCCCTTCTAGAGCATCTTGACACGTTTGTGTTCTGTCACCTCGTGTTTCAGGCTGGTGCTGGATCACGCGGACTGCCGAGATGGGGGTTACACTTGCGAGCCTGTCTCCTGGCACTTCTCTAAGATGGTTGTGCCTCAGGACCCGCCCCGCCGCGCAGCATCCCCGGCACTGCACCGGCCCGGCACACGGCGGGGTCACG